>BQNB010155046.1:0-15443 GCA_026074375.1 Tanacetum coccineum
AGCATAAGTCTTTGAAAAGGCTAATGCTGAGAGGGAGAAGTGGGAGAAAAACCCTGAATCACCTACTGAAGAGAAAAAAAATGCTCAACACCTTGATTAAACTAAGGGGGAGCAAGACTTAAACGCAACCACTATTGCTATTATTTAGGGGGAGAAACCATTAGCTCAAGTTATACTAATTGCAGGACAAGCTCCCCCTGTCAATGAATAAAAAGCTCTGGTTATTCATACCTCAAAAGAAAAGAGTTCAGAGGAAAACACTTTAGGAAAGAAAGAAACTGATGATGAACCTCCAGCCAAGAAACTAAAGTTCTTAATTCCATCATCATCAATTCCATCACCAACTCCTTTAAAGTCTATCATGCCTAAACCTCCTAAAGTCACTAAAGCTATCAAAATTACTCTGGATCAATTCACTGAACATCTCTCCAAGACTACATCATCAATATTCTCTCCTACTCCTCTAAGAGAGTCAAATCCTCCCAGAAATAAATCTAAAGGGAAAGGTATTGTTACTGAAAAGCCACTAAAGGACATCATGCCTTTCATGGAAAAAGGAGGCTCGCCTCCCAAAATATTAAGTCTCAAGTCCTTTTTTACTCCAGAGGGATCACTGAGTCAGGAGAAAGTCATGTCTCAGCTCAAGGAATGAAGAGGTTGAGTGATCTGAAAGCTGAGAAAGAAAAATTAGAGCAAGAACTAAGGAAGATGTTCAATCAAGCCACGCTGAAGGCTCAAGCTCAGAAATGGACTAAACATGAGGTAAAGAAAGCCAAGATAATGGAAGAGTACAACCATCGAATCTCCTTCAGAGTTGATCAACTGCCAATCATAAAGATCAACTATGTTGTCCAAATAAAGAAGCAACCATGAAGATCACCAAAGGTGACAATCCTCTAAATCTCGTTGTCTACCCTAATTTCAGACTAAAGATGCTGGGTTTTAATGAATGGCTGGAAGTTCATGCCCTAGCTTCAAAAAAATATGGGAAATCAAATTATATGCTTTTGCAAAGTCTAAGAGAAAAATTCCAATGGGTCATAGACCAGGCAAAGAAGCTAGGACTTCCTCCACCTCCAGCACTTGCAACCTTTGGAATGATAGCTGAAGACAAGAAAAGGAAAAGGACAGAGTTTCTTAAAGAAGTCTTTGTGACTGAGAACATCACAGTTAATGGGATGCAGAGGAACCTGATTCCTCCCCCTAGGGTCGTGCCAATCGAAGGCCTTGTCATCAACAAACCTAAGTCATGAATCTTTTTTGTGAATAGGAATACGGATATAGCCTTCCAAAGAGAAACTGAGTTTCATTTGACACCTACTGTTCAGCTAATTCGAATTTAGAACCAAATCAAAGTTGACTCAGAGATTGCTGATGAGATGTTCTTAAAGATGATCTATGTAATAGAGGCTATGAGTGATTGTATAGAGGCTAGAAAGATTGTAGAAAAGAACTTAGATAATTTGGGCTAAAAAGTAATGAAATCAATGAAGTTCCTTTTGTTAATCTTTTTGTCAATTATGTGTAAGAAGAAGTTGTGTACTCACTTACAATAACTATTACTTAGCATAATTTATATTCAAATAGGGGGAGATTGTTAGGCCGATTCAGAGCCCACTAATCAGCGCCTAGATTTAAACAGAAATTAGGCTAAGTATTAAAGAACCTCTGAGTGGTGAAGTCAGAGGTAATGAAAGGACTCTCTGAGTGCAAAGCCCTAGAGAGCAACATCAGACGTATTCAAGTCAAAGACATCATCAAGGAAGTCGAAGATTACTTGAAGACATACTCGTCAGCTGGGATGGATATCAGCTGGTATGTAGAAGGAATACGCTGAGGTTCTAAGGAGAGTCAGAGGTGGCAATACTCTGACTATCCTATTACCCTTTGAAGAAGAACAAGCTGAGCTTAAGCTGTTCTCTGAAGTTTAGGCGGGAAACTCAATATCTCCTAAAGGCGCGACAAAAGGTGATTTGAGTTGTCTGTACCAAGTACGAAGTTGGTAAAAGTAGTGAACAGTTGGCAGAACTGTTCACTAAAGTATGGGCGGGTAGTTTCCAAGAATGGACGTGCATTAAATACCTCGTACGTCCTCCACTAGATTCTTGACACGTTGCAACTACCCCCACTAAGGACGCAACCTCGTATTAGTATAAATAGAGAATGTTGTAAGGAGTAAATGCTATCGCTTTTATTGTTGTTGTTATTATAGGCATTTACTCCTTTGTCGAACTTACACAGTAGACCTCTGATCCTATCAGCTGGCTATATAAGTTCGCTTGTAAACTTGATACTCTATCAAGTTTACTTGTTCAAAGGGTGATCATACATTGTCATTCAACTTGTGTGATCCATAGCACATTGTAATACTTTGATTCTTAATCAATAAAGCATTACACGATTGAAAAGTTATTACTTGTGTTATTTACATTAGATAAGTGTTATATTCCATATAGATGTGTTAATTGGGACTTTAAATGATAGGAGCTGAACAAAGTAGCAACTAACCATAGCCCAATTAGCATTCTCAGTTCTGACTGCCACATATAGTCTAGGTGTTGTTCATTGAAAGAAACAAATGAATGGCTTAATGAAGCGTAAACAACAACTTTATGATCACAAATTGTTTAATTAGTTGTTCTATAAATACTGACCTCTTTAGTTAGCCAACCTTTCCTTGCAGGGTCTAAGCAAACCAACTTAAGCCAGAAATTCCTATCTATAGTATAATCATTGTTCCATGGAAATTTACATTTAACCTGCCCTGTTTGGCCTAGAAATTGTTCAATATCATCACTCAACCAAACTATGTCCATAGAATGAAATACTCGTGAAATATCCTACAACTACATATTAAGTGTATAAGTTATAACACATTGTAACATCTAATATTGATTTGTAAAGTAGTAGAAGGCATTTCATACCTCAACCCATGGTTTCACATTTTGAAGCAGTTTCTCGGTACATGGATTATTTACGTGTTGACAGTTTTTTTTATCTTAACCCAACTAACTTTGGAATTTATCTTTTCTGAAGAAGAATCAAGCTGATTCCTCTTCGCAGGTGCTAACTTAGCCAAAATATTTTTAGCATGACTTGAATTTAAAAACTCTTTTCGCTTATTTTTCTTCTGCTCCGTCAACTGCAGCATATTCTCTTCTTCCAACCTCAACCTATTTGCCTCATCCATCCTTAACCTATTCTCCTCGACAATTAATTTTTCATGTTCACGACGCAACATTTCTTCATCTTCCAAACACAATCTCAATTCCTCTTATCGAAGATAATCCTATAAGGCAGAAGTATAATAAATCAGGGTAAGTGATCCTAAACAATAACTTGATAATGAATATAGTTTAACAAGATTGCCTGAGCAATATCTTCATCTGAATCGTGCTGCTGGATCAAATCAACAAACATGCTATTAAGTGAATCACATAAGTCAGAGGTCATACTTGAAAATTCACCGGTAAACTGCAGCTTAGCTTGTCTGTCATTTCTATCATGTGCAAGAACCTGAAAAGTGATATCTATAGTTAGAAACAAAACTTTAAAAAATTCAATATTTTGATATTATATATAGTTGGAATAAAACATAACCTGAATAATAGTCTAAAGTTTGAAAACACAAAAATTTAACTCGACAATCACAAGATCGTTAAGCCATTTTTTCCTCACACTATTATCACTTGTTCTACCAATCGATGAAACCATGAAACCTGTTTTCCCACGTTTGCGTTCTTTCTCCAACTTTGAAAGATATGTTTCAAAAAGGCTATGATGTTCTCTGATAGAAGGAGCCCTAGGAACATGCTCTTGAAAATAAACGTTATTATCTATCCACCATGAAGATTGGTACTCAGGTATAGTAGGTCGGAGATCTGACGTTGACCTTGATTCCTAAAGATATTATAGAAATAAATTGTGAGATGTACTAATCAAATATGTTCTAAACTACAAATAATATAATATCTAAATTTTAGCATTAACCTTTGCAAAAAGGTAAGAATAATCAAATATTGTAAATAACGACTTCTTCGACCAGCCTAGTGCTCTTGGCATTACTTTTGGGTCTTTAATCCACCAACGTTCACATCTTTCAAATGTCTCAAGAATCCAAATCTAAATAATATACCTAATGTAAGTCATCATAAATAAAATTGCTACAATTATAAATAAATTTCTAACCTAGAAAGCAAACACAAAGCCAAACAACGTATATGTTGGAACATAGTTGCGATATTTCTTCAACCCATAATAGTGCTCGTCACCGTGCCTTTCTTTTAAATTCTTCAAATGACACCACAAATGCTCATCCCATGGAAATGAATTCCATGCTTCAAGAATTTCAACCAACCTGAACAAGGTATCATTCATTTTGAATGTCAACAACCGACCCATAAATATCACCTCCAGAGCTAACAAAAGGCAAAGACGTATTGCGTCATCATCAGATAGCTTGCCAAACCTCTCCTCATCCTCAAGAACACCAATAATATCTAAGTTGCTAATAATTAAACCTATTGATGTGCGATCGTCGTAGGACTTCTACACGAGAAGTTTTACAACTCCCTAGGCAGTGCACCTGATCGTTGTAGTGTAGTATGGGCAAGACTCGGGGTTATTTATCCTTCACTCGAGGAATAGGTTGGGAAGGCTTGATCACGGTCTAACAGAATTCTAGAGGTTGAGGGAAGATTATTTTTTGTATTTTTGTATTTTATGGAAAGCATGTAAATCATATAATTGGAGAGAGTGGTTTGGTTTTAGCTATTAAACTAAATAATAATCTAAATTAATGGTGATAACAATAAGATAAAAGATTGTGTCTATTTAATCATGTATTACTCCCTAGATTGCTTCTCCTAGTGTTGTTGCCTTGTCACACTTGTGATGATCTATGTAATTATTTCCTAAAGCATGAACGAATTACACGAACCCGTCGTCTACTTAGTATGCCGCTAGAGCAATGCACATGCAAGGTAGTATGAAGACTATTACACGGCCCCTAGGAGTTTACTAAGTGCATGTGAAATACATTAAAAGTGGATCAACCATATTAGGGGGTAAGGTAATATGAAGACTGTTATCCGATGGTATCCTTTCTACATAATCACGTTTCCCAAGACATATCAACAGCGATGCAGATAAAAGTTGGTTTTCTAAGACCTAACGTGCACATCCATTACAAGAAGCAACACCACTAAGATCTACATTCTAGGTTTCATACAATCATAAATAAACACAATAGGAGGTTTAGCCAAGCATGTTAAGAATAAAGCAAGAGCAATAAATCACACAACACATAGACATATTAAATGATTAAGTAAACCTTACTTGATTAAAACATGAATTGGAAGAGGTACAATAGGGTTTTTAGGCCCTAAAATCGTCTCCTACAGCTGCTAAACGAACTAGGGTTCGTACCCTCTTTTTATTCTAAAGTTACACACTTAAAACCCTAAATTCGGGTTTGTATATCGACGCGACGGTGTCGCATTTTAATCGTGACGCCGTCGTAAAATGAATCTTCTAGATCTGCGTTTGAGTTGGTACGGGCTGACGCAATCTTGAAATATGTGACGTCGTCACTTGATGAGTTGTGACGGCGTCGTGTGTGGCTTGTGACGCCGTCTCCAGGCTCTGTGAGCATAAATCTTTAAGAGTCTTGGTGTTGATTTGTAATCTCGTTCGTTTCTTCTCCAAATGAGCCCAAGTCATGTGTAATTCATCCAAATGTCTTCCAAATGAGAAATACCTAAAAAGGAACGATTAAGTACCTATTTTAGGCATAAACACACGATTTTTGGAGGGTAAAGACTCGTAAAGTGTATATAAATGGACTCATCATCAAATACCCCTACATTTGGGATTTGCTGTATCCTCAGAAAATGGGCTTTTCTATCTGGTCAATAATTAGTTGATGGGGTAATTTGTACTACTATTTAAAAAAATTCTACAAACAAAATCATCCTTGACATTCGTTAATTAAATGCACACAAAAATTTATACTAGCACATCACATAAGTGTTTGGATTCTCTCCTTTTCACTCGGGTTGTACAATGTATTATAAACATATGTGGGAAACGAAAATCACATCATTACCTGTCATATCATATTAATTATCATAGGCTTTTTAATAGGATCAACCTCCTTGCTAGATGCTAGTATTATTCTTTGACTATCTTACGAGGTCTTGTAAAGGTTGGGGGGGTGTTGTGTAGATGACTATAGTAATGGAAACGGAAACGGATGGGTACATTTTGGTGGTGACTTTGGTGATTTGGAGTGGAAGGGTTAGCTAATTTTCTTTACAGAATACAAGATGGTTTGGTTTGTAAAGCCAAGACTCGAACGTAGTTGTACAAACTTACAAACTTATCATTCTATCTCTTTCATTTTCTTTTCCCATTTTTTTTTAGTCCTCTAATACAATCCAATTGGGGTTTTATAACACGCTACCCTACCTTGAGCTTTTACATGCTAATAATTACAATCTGACTAATGACCCGATCTGAGCGTGGGATCAAAATAACATGAATTCATTTGACAAACATATGGGGATTTTGACTTAAACTTTTCTTCCCCGTTCTTCCCGCGTAATAAATATTTCCTTGATTCCTAATCGTCACAAAACTTTATTTACAAGGTTATGAGCTTAGCAATAGTTGTACTTAATTATTAACTGGGTTAACACAATACATATACTAAAGGTGATGGATCATATTGGTAGGCTTAGGCTTTATTGGGTGTAACTATTGGTTATTTATATGGGCCGTCATTGCTCTTCATTTTAATAGTCCGGATTAACCAGAAAATTACGAGAATCATGAAAAAGGATAGGCTCGGAGGGTTGTACTAGGGTATCCTGCACTAAAGGTGAGTGTGTGGCAAGGGTGTGAGATAGTTTTATGATCGAGGTGACCATCATAACAATTACAGGTTTAAAACATGGGTTGTTCCTAATGCCTCTTTCTAGCAATATCCTTTACTTACTTTGCGGTCTCGGGATGCTATAACCTAAAACTTACGTTCTAGAATTTAATATACTACCGGTACACTCATATGAATTTTACTAACACCAGACATTCCAGAAAAGGAGACGAAGACCACACGTACACATCCGTAATGACGTAATAGACACGTGTGACTGCTCACTCCTTAACTCGAACCGGGTAAAGATAAAATCATCTTGGGCTTACGCGATAGATACTCGAATTCCTAAAGATCTAAGGGCGAACCTCAATTTTTGGGGTGGAATTTTAAGGGGATATTATGCTAGTCATATAAATTCCTATCCATGGGACGCTAGTAATACTCGGTTTTCGTTGGTATGTGTTGTAAAAAAATTAAATTTTGGTAATAATCACCCTTTTATGGTTAGTTTCGATATATTACCCGCTTTTTAAGGACAAAGCAAATGGACAAATGAAAAGAATAGTTTTATAAGGGCTTACCCCCTACACTTATTTTGTACATTGTCCCCAATGTTCCTTGGACTTAGTACCGTTTTTAAAACAAATAAAGGGAAAAGAAAAACAAGGAAAAGAAATCTTTAGTAATCCCCTAGTTTACTCAATAATGGAGAAGAAATATTCGATAAACTAGTTAAATCGTCTCCGGTGAATCATCAAATGAAACTTCTTAAGAACTTCCAAGCTTTTCTCATCAAAATATAACCTATTATCAAAGACCAGAGAGGGGGTGGGGGGGGGAAAGCTTATACCAAGCAATAAATTGTGCGATTTACCAATATACAATATGTATTTAGGGTTTAGACCTCGATTAGATAGGATTGAAAGAATTGTTAAACTATCAGGTTTTGCAGGTTATAGAGAAGAAATACTAAAAATTAAAGTTGCACAAGTTTTATTTTCATAAATAATTAAAAACTTTTGAGTTTTTTCTAGACCTGGGCATTGACGCCGTCGGGATTGGTGGTGACCCCGTCATAGGTGTCGTGTGGTGACGGGTTCGAGTTAGTTTGTTAATAGGCGACGGCCGTCTCCACCGTCTGTGAAAACAAAATTTTTGTTTTTGATAAAAAAATTCCTGCACTTGATTCTATAAGTTAGTTTCTGTATAAATTGTTGTAAATATAACCTAAGTTAACAAATCAATCATATGACTAGCTACTGACGCGAATATCTAAAACAATTCATTTAACATAGGTTGATTTGACTCAAAAGAGGATAAATTCCCCTACACTTATTGTTTTGCAATTTACCTTTGATTGAAATTAAGACTGAGGTTAAAGGTCAATGCCTAAGCATGATTACAAAGATATTTCAAACATAATAAACTAAATATGACCAATTTGTGAGAAGAATTAAAACATACATGACACTCCTAATATGCGGGAAAAGTAAATTGGGTTGCCTCTCAAGAAGCGCTTTTCTTTATTAACGAGTCTTGTAGCTAGACTCGAAGTCACACGTCCTTACGTGACTTCTCCTTCGTCTTCCTCTTCTTTCTTGGTTGCAATAAGAGTAGGATGCATGCCTTTGAAATTCTTGCTCCTCCATTGGTTAAACTGCATTTCCCTTTCTAAGTGGAGTTTTATCTTTTCTTCCCATTCTAGGACTAGCCTATTAACGGTCATAGTGAGGGTTATGGGTTCTATGTAGTTTTTTACTCCTTTGTCAATCATATTAGAGGAATCGGGTTTCCTATGAAAACTTACCTTATGCTTTCCTGACCTTAGAGTTATTGTGCCAGTATCGAACTTAATTGAGGCCTTGGCTGTTGTCAAGAATGGTGTTCCTAAGATGAAAGGTCTATTTTCGTTTTCCCTAATGTCCAAGATCACAAAATCTACGAGGTACACGTGTTCAACGATCTTAACTAACACGTCCTCAGCGATTCCTAAGGGGTAAATGTGCGGAATGGCTTTTCGTCGTGCCTCCACACTGTGAGTTTCTTGTAGGTGGAGTAGGGCATGACATTCACGTCGGACCCTTGATCGACGAGGGCGTTAATGACTTCTTGCTTTAGGTACATATAAATAATATACTACTTATATTAACCAAACCAAATCAAGTGACCCTTGATAAGGTTTAAAGAAAGAGAATCAATGAAGTACGAGTACGGTATGATATTTCCAGGTCTGTTTTCCCGTAGAGGAATGAAATTTGAGAGTTCGAGAGTCGGTTTGATATTTGATGTTTGAATGGAGCAAGATTTGATTGGATTTGATTTCTAATTCTACGGGAAAGACAAATAAGACATTCTATTATAACAACTAAGGCAATAAACAAAGAAATCAAATCACGGGAATCCTAAAACGCGTCTAAATTATCCACTAAATCAAAATTAACCCTAAAAATGCAAACATAGTTTCTAAACATCTAAAATGATAAAAGAAAATTTTCTAAAAAAGAATTATATTTTTTTGACTTTTTAATAATTTTCTATGAATTAAAAACCTATTTAATCTATTTAAAATTCTAGAAAATGACAAATTATACTTTTAAAAATTCCCAAAAAATGATTTTCTACTTTTAGAAAAGTCTGAAATATGATAATAACTTAGAAATAATATTTTTTCTACTTTATATAGATTTAAAACTTATTTCTAAGTATATTAAAAGGCTATATAAATTTTAAAATTCTAAAAAATCGTGAAAATGTTTTTAAACTTTGTAAACCTTAAAAATATTAATTTATAAACTAAAACTATTTTTTTGTAATTTTCGGAATTAATTTACTAATTTTAAATGACTTTTTAAAAATTTAAATTACGAAAAATGAAAGAAAATAACAAATAAGTTTGGAAAAATCTGAAAAATAGCACAAAAGTCCTAAAGGTTATAAGGAAGCTAGGAAAAATAAGCTTATGAATTAAAAACCTATTTAATCTATTTAAAATTCTAAAAAATGACAAATTAATACCTAAAAATTCCAAAAAATGATTTTCTACTTTAGAAAAGTCTAAAATATGATAATAACTTAGAAAACTATTTTCAACTACTTTTTATAATTTAAAACTAATTTCTAAGCTTAAATTAAAAAGCTAAAAATGAAATTTAAAATCTAAAAATGATGAAAATGTTTTTAAACTTTGTAAACTTCAAAATATTAATTCTAAAACTAAAAACTATTTTTTTTTGTATTTTTCTGAATTAATTTACTATTTTTAAAAGACTTTCTAAAATTTTAAACTATGAAAAATGATAAAAAAAATAACAAATAAGTTTGAAAAATTATGAAAAATTTCACAACAGTCCCAAATGTTGTAAAGGGCATAGGAAAAATAAGCTGGATAAGTCAGCTTAAAAAATAAGCTCAAAATAAGCACTAATAAGCTACGAATTGTAAATAAGAAAAGAGAATGAAAAAGGTGTTAAGTTTTTGATTTTGAAAAGTCTAACAGATGGCCCTATCTGGTGCTAATGATTACGAGTGTGTGTGTTAAGGTTTGGTTGAGGTGGGGAGGTCTCGGGTTCGAGCCTTGCTCACCCTTGATATCCCTACTTCCCAAATTTTTTTTATTTGCCAAACTTTTTTTACAACATTTTAGATAAACAAATTTTAAGCAACTTTTGTAAAAAAACTTTTTATTAAAACCTCAAATAAGCACAGAAATAAGCTCTATTAAGTGACATAATTGCTTTTTTAAACTAAGGCTTAAAAGGCTTAAACTAAGGGCTCATTGGGACTAAGAAGCAAAGGGAAAGGTAAATAAGCTGAGACAAATAACTACATAGACCTAAAAAGCATTGATAAGCAATTATAAGCTAGGAAAATAAGCTGAAAGGAACTAAAGATCACTTTTAAGACAGAAAACACAAGGACATATAATAAGGCTACTTTATACTTTTTAACAAAGAATTAAAAACTAGTAAGCACTTGAAAAAGACAAATAAGCTATAAAAATGATAAGCTAAACCTAATAAGAAAATTTGAACAAAAAGAAGCTAAGAAAACAAGCTGGAAAGCTAAAAAAAACAATAAGCTTTTTGGCCAAACAGTAAGCCAAACAGCCCTAGGGACACTTTTCTAGCTTATTTTTAAGCTAGAAAAAAGATCCTTATGGCTTAATGATTCACAACACCTTTTAGCTTATCCTAAGGGATATCTAAATCAGTAAAGAAAGGAGAGTTTGAAAATCAAATAAGCCATGAAATTTGCTTATGAAAAGGGCTGTTCTTCAAAATTTCACACAAGACTTAACTCTTTATCTTTAAAAACGACAACTTTTGGGCTTAAAAATAAGCTAACAAACAGAACCTTATGGCTATAATACTATCAAACAGATTAAGCTTAGACCTCAAAGAACTTATAACAACAATCAAAAACCATTTTGAAATTCAGAATAAGCATGAAAAAGTTAATTCAAAAAGCTGTTTTTCAAAATTTCTAATTCTTACTAAAATTTGACAGATTTTGACAAAAACAAACACAACAAATGCAGACCTATTTGACTTTGTTTCTACCTTGTTTTAACACATGAACAAACACATAACCATCACAAATACTCAACAATCAAAAATCAAATCATATGAACTGATTTATCCAACAAAATTCTCACAAATTCAAACAACAACTTATATAAACCATGATTTTGAGATTTAACACTTAAAAACTTCTAACAACTGGATTTTATGGTAAATTCAAGTTAAACTAAGATGACCTAAAGGCCGCAACTGTTTCTGACCAATTTTGACCCACTTTCTTAGTTAAACCAAACACCCCTTTAAAAACCATTCTTGACATTTTAAACTAATTAAGACTGATTTAAGCAAAGGAATTGTAAATATAGATGATTAAATATCAATATTAATCACTAATAAGCAATTTCCAATAGAGAATAAGCACTTTAAATAAGCAAACTACAATAAGCAGTACTAAGTGTATTTAACTAACAATATTAACTAAAATGACAAACAAAGGAATTTTAAACTACAAGAAAGAATACATAAGCAATAAACATCATATATAAGCATAAATAAGTAGATACAAGCAAACAATAAGAACCAATAAGCAGAAATAAGAAAATGCAACTTTTTAAGCTAAAACTTGAAAATTTGAAACTTACAAAGGCCCTTGCTCAAAACAGGGCAAACTGAGCTTATAATAAGCTGATCTACAAGCTCTAGATTGT
Organism: Tanacetum coccineum; assembly: GCA_026074375.1. Classification (NCBI taxonomy): domain Eukaryota; kingdom Viridiplantae; phylum Streptophyta; class Magnoliopsida; order Asterales; family Asteraceae; genus Tanacetum; species Tanacetum coccineum. Next base: position 12,105 of record BQNB010155046.1, read on the forward strand.
CAAAGACAAGCTAGTAAAAAGCAATAAGCCCATCCCAATTTGGCTTATCATCCAATAGCTTTTTGAGTAAAATTATTTTGTAAAAACAAGCTTAGACCTTACAAACTATGGAAAGAGTTTGTAAGACTTAAGTAAACAGCTTATTAGAGTAAATAATAGCTTATAAAGAGCTTATAAATCACTTTGAACCTTAATGAAACATGAACCTTAAAAACAGAATTTTAAATCTTAAAAACCTCAAATTTCATTAGCTTAAGAAAATAGATTACAATACTTGAATTTTAAAAATAATAAGCTAAAAGTTAACTAAAAATAAGCTGCTAAAATCTAACTCTCCGCCAAAGGGCTTACAAAGACCCTATTTATACTAAAACTATGAAGGTTCTAGGTCTTCACTTGTGTTTCTTCTCTGAGAGCTTGAGAGGTGTTTTTCTTGTGTGAGGTAGTCATAAGTTGATCTCAACCCTTGATTTTGCTTTGTCCCCAAGCTCTATAATCTCAACCCTTGAATTCTTGTCTTCTTTCATGGACGAATGAGGGTTTAGAGGATTGCCAACATGGCATTGAGCCATGTGAAGTGGGGTAGAGGAGGATGGTGATGGTTTTGTCATGGGGTTGCAGGGGTTCAGGGGAGAAGACACAAGAATGGCAAAAAGGGCAGGAAAGAGGGTTGTTCTGTTTGTATATCTGTTTTTGGTAAAAGCAGGGGTGAAGGTTTGAAGTTTTGACAGCTTTGGCCCCTTATCTTGTATAGTTGTATTACACGGCTAGTCCTTGTGGTGATATAAAGTTAGGGGAGTTGGCAATTTCAGCCCTTGAGTTTATACGGTGTGTTTGCACCCACAGTCCCTAAAGGACTAATGGTGTTACAAACTCAACAGTGGTAGTGTAGGGTTGTTAAGTGTTAATGGTTTAAGGGTTTGGGCTTAGGATTGGGCCGTGTAATATAGAAAGGGGTTTTGGGCTTATTTGGTCTTCAAAACATATGTAAGCTTCATATAAATGCTTAATGGGCTGCCCCGGCCCATTAGATGGGTACGGGTGGGCCCATTAAGTATTTCTTCAGTTTCGGCTTCGGCTTTGACCTTTGACTTTGTCGGGGTTGACTTTGGTTGACTTTTTGACTTTGACTTTTTCTTCACGCTCTTTCCGTTCTCGTGCTCGGTTTTGTCGTTTTGGCTTCGTTTTTGTCCTTTTCTTAGATATCCGTTACCTGCACAATATAAGTGAAAACATACAAATACAATGTATTTTTGGTACGTTTTTTGTCATTTAAGTCCGTTTTTAATGGTCAAAGGTATGTGTAATTAAACACATACCAAAATCCCCCATACTAAGATATTGCCGTGTCCTCACGCAATGCTATAAGTAAACACTTAAGAAAACAAAGAATCTCAATTCCCCTCGATTAATTACCTTGAAAAGTAGCTAAGTGTTCATCAAGGGGAATTAAAGAATCAATGGTTTTGAAAAGCCCCGTTTTGACCATTTTTAAATATTTACACTTACTACCACTAATATTTTTGTATTTTTCCTTTTTTCTCATTTTTTTGTATTTTTCTTTTTAAGCAACTAACTAACATGTTTGACTTTCGTTATTTTCATAACTTTTAGGGATCATAGAACAAGACGCATTTCAATCCTAAAATGCCCCAAAAAGGACAAATTCATCGTTCTCTACTTTTCACTTATCCCAAACCAAGCTTAAAACGAAATTACTGTTAAATATAAGTTAAAATGCTAACACTACTCATATTTGTAACTTGTGAACTTTTCACTTCCGACAATTATTATATCTTAGGTGAATGTGCTTATTTTGAATTTCAACCATAGATCAATGTTTTGCGAAATTTCTATGCGTCACGTTCCACCCAAAAAGTAATGAGTTTGAAGGCGAGATCATCCCATGTAGCGACTTTCGTCTCGGCACATCCTAGCCTTGCGGCTAATTGACCAAGCTTTTGATACCCCACAGAGACTAGTATCGTGACTCACGGACCTTCGGTTTCAACACCCTTAGATTTCTTGTATATACATAAAATTACAACTTAAAATGTAATAGTCTTAGTTTAAAAGAATATTTAAATTTAAGAAAAAGAGATTTTCTCTATATTTATTAATTCACGTTTACTACACTTAATATAATTACACATCCATTAAACTAATGAAATTCTCAACCTTTTAGAAGGCTGCAACATCAGTTGTGAGCCGACAAGATGCAACAAACTTTTATCAGTCTCGAATAATTACTATGTGCCTTATTTAGAAGACTGCAACATCGGTTGTGAGCCGGCAAGATGCAGTAAACTTTTATTAGCCCATAGTTTATAATTATTACTCATTTTTTTTTCTTTTTTTCCATTTTTTTATATATTTATATTACCAAGATATAGAGAAAATTTCTTTTTAGAAAATTTAAGTATAAATTTGAACTAAAATTATTGATATCATCCATACTTCAAAAATGGTTGATTGAAGTTTAGTTTTCGAAAAGAGCACGTATTATTAATCCGGTTTAGGAGCTTATGGGAGAAAAGGCCACAAATTACACACATGAGCTTGTAATATTTCCAAATAATCCTAGTTTAGCATCAACTCATAATTAACTCTATCATTTTTTGTTCTTCGCAAATTTAAAATCTTTAATAAAAAGATCCGCGAATGCTTAGTCTAAAAGATAAGGAACAAGCTAGAGCTCAACACGCTCGATCGAGTCAAAATTTATTCTTATTCTCCCCATCAGGAAAGTCATAATTGTGACAAAACACTTATTTTGTTTTTGAAAAATTTTAAAATATTTTCATTTTTTTGGTATTTTAGTGGTAAAAGCGGTATTATGTGAAAATACGGCTGCAGGTAAAATCAAATCGATAGATCCCCCCATACTAGAACTAAACATTGTCCTCAATGTTTTACGAAGGGTCTCTACGTAAATCTAAGGCCGTTTATTAAGTATGCCAAAAGATAAACGTTAGTCGATTAGATTTGGATATTGGATTCCCAAAATGAAGCTGAGGATGTGAAGCTCGAGTGAACGAAGGACAAAACCACGAGCACGAGAGGCTTTAAAAATCCGGGACAATCCTGGACAATCATCACAAAAACACAAGCAAACGAGAATGGAAGAGGCACACCTCCTCACGTTACACTTATTCATTACTATCATTATATTAGGATAAGCATGGGTTGCCTCCCACGAAGAGCTTGTTTAAGGTCACTAAGCTTGACCCGTCCCCGAATTCATTGGTCCTTGGGGAAGGTCTGGAGATCTGGGACAACCATGGTTGGTATGTCCCCTCCAAAGTAGTGCTTGAGTCTATGACCGTTCACCTTGAAGTT
>BQNB010155048.1:0-15443 GCA_026074375.1 Tanacetum coccineum
TTGGCTAACTCTATCTCGACACGTGACATGTTTAGAGCTGGGCTAAATCCTCTCTCTAAGGTTAGGAACATTTTTCTAAATTATGTATGGACCTGGCCTCAGGAACTTATTGATAAGTATCCTTTTCTTAGTTCAATTGTCATGCCAAACCATATTGATAGACCCGATTTGTTGGAATGGCGTGATGAGGATGGGAATGTTAAGTCATTTTCTGTGAGTATGATTTGGAGGTCTATTCGGCCTGGAAGTAATAAAGTTACTTGGGTTGACGTCGTGTGGTTTTCTCCGTGTATCCCACGCCACACATTTAATCTATAGCTGACCGTTAAACAAAGATTGAAAACTCAAGATAAACTTAACAGTTGGTATGTTTCGAGCCCTCTTATTACTTCGTGTCCGTTATGTGAATTGCAACCTGATTCACATGAACATCTATTCTTTGAGTGCTCTTTTTTGCAACAAATTTGGAATCAAATGAAGACGTATGCAGGGATGGATTCTTTGGTTCTTGTTTTCTCCCATATTCTGGCTTCTCTTATTCTGATTGCTAAAAGAAGGTCGGCTAAGAGTGTTATTACAAAGTTGGTTGTGGCGGCTTGTGCCTACTTTATTTGTCAATAGAGGAATTGGTGTCTTTTTAAGAAGAACAAATGATCGATGAAGCAAATTATTGATTGCCTTATGAACTCTATCCATCTCAAACTCCTCTCGTGCAGATTTAAAAAGTCTAACGATGGTGTGCTGTTCTCTAGGCTTTGGAAGTTGCCTGATATGGTGTTTATCTAATGTTGATGGCTGTTATGACTTGTTTATGTGTTATTAGGTGGTTGTAATTGCTAACTAGTATTCATATGTCATGTCATATGATTTAAAGGTTGTTCAAGCTTGAGCTTGAGGTTAATGTGGTAGTCAACCACATTCCATTATACTTATTGGATTTTTTTAGGCTTTTAATATATTTTACCAGGGTAAGTCCCCTTTACCCAAAAAAACAAAAAGAAAAGATCTCAGAAGCATTAGATAGGAAGTATCAAGAGTTGGAAGAGAAGAAACCGACTGTTGAAGTATTGGAAAATTATATGGTGCCGAAAGAAATTGGATGAAGTTTTAATGGGACGAGCAATGTTAGAAAACAAGGATTTCACGAAAGAAGAAAGAGAAAGAATTGTTGAAAATGGTTTGCCTAAAAAGTTGAGTGATCCGGGAAATTTTGTGCTTCCCGTACGTGTGAATGGTACTACTCACTTGAGTGCGTTAGCGGACATGGGAGCTAGCGTTAGTGTTTTGCCCTACTCACTCTACAAGAATCTTGGTTTAGGTAATCCTCGACCATACCATTTTAACTTAACCATGGGCGAGAATACCCAAGCAAAGGCAATGGGCGAAGTAAGGAATGTGAGAATTCAAATTGGCTATCAAGCCTATCTTTCCGATTTCTTGGTCCTAGACATTCCGATTGAAAAGGAATTTCCACTTTTGCTAGGACGTCCATTTCTAAGGACATGTAGAGCATTGATTGCCATAGGGCGTGGCACAATGATGATCGATGACGGGGTCATAAAACATACCTATAATCCCAAACCGAGGGCAAAAGTTTATTTGAAGAGTTTCGAGATATATGAAGATGAGGATTGGCTTAGTGTTTTGAGGTTGGAAAGGATGAAGACGGGAATCCAAAGTATGGACCTTTTGCTCCATCTGACATTGAGGATGAAATGGAGAGAGCACTCGCTATGGAAGCATATTTTAACCCTTTCAAGAACATTATTGTTTTCAAGAAATTAATTGATTTTCTAGGTTCTTTGCTGGTTCAACTAAAGAATAGTGATTGGTGTTCGGAAGGGAATGAAGTTTACAAAAATACTAAAGGAGACGGTGTTTGGCATGCAAAGTTTAAAGTGACTACACCAAGTGGAAGGAAGTATACAAAGGGTTTCAAGACTAAAGATACAAAGAGGAAGCTTTCGGGAAAATTCACCTCGGAAGATATTCTAAAGTTTGACAACTTTCTTGATTGAAGATCAACCAAGCAAGACAAATCGAAGCATGAAATAAAGCACACTCTTGTGGTAAGGATCGTTTGTTTCTTTTAAGATTATGCATCTTTTTAAGACAATTTACTATTAGTTTTCGGTTTATGTCGTTTGGTTTATCATTTGGTTATGATGCTTCATTTTAAGACTATTTATCTATTTATATTTTTATCTAATTATCTAGTTGTTGGATATGTTGTTTGATAATTTTTAGTAGTATATTGCTCTTATAGTTTAATGTTTAAGTGGTAATATTTGACCGATTTTCAGATCGTTAGTGTCATGTAGTGTGTGATATTTTGTAAAACCAAAAAGACTTTACAAAAATGCATTGACTCGGCGCTTAAAAATTAAACCAATTTGTCGAGACGAAAAAATGACAACTTGGGTGCAAAATGGCTCAAGCCTTAGGCCATTTGTCTAGATGGTTTTTATTAAAACCCACCAATTAAAAACACACACACACATACTAGCATCCTAAATCTCTCAAACTCGATCCATAGGAGTTAATTACTATCACTAATCATTCTTGTGCATCATCAATGGCTCCAAAACAAGTAAGTAATTCCTTTTGAATTAGATTGATTGTTCTAGATTCGGATTTTAAATTCTAGGTCAAAATTTGGGTATTTTCAAATCATTGTAAATTGATCTAAGATGCAAAAGAGATTAGGCGAATTGATTAAGAATTGAATGAATGATTGAAATTTGAAAATTTGAAATTTTTAAGGATGAGTAGTTAACACGAATTGGACTGAGATTGATGATTCTAAGTGACATATGATGAGATTGTAGTGATTGGAAGCTACTAGTGTGATTATAGGGACCCTCATTGTTACATTTTGGAATAAGATGAAGCTATAAGTGTTCTTGAGGAATTAGTGAATCACTATGTAGTGTTAGGCGCATTTCAGATAGTTTGGAATTATGTAGGAAGCGTTACGTGAGCCTAGGAGAAGACTAGAAGTGAAACAGAAGTGCGAAAATTGCTCGGGAACCAACCTAATCCAAACCGATCAACAGGCCAATCCAGACGCACGTCTGGTGGCTTAGGTCGGCCGGCTGGATCCCGCTGTCAACAAAAACACACCCAGGCCAAACGTCCAGGCCGTCTGGCTGGATCGCTCTGACCACCCCTTTTTCTCATTTTCGTGTTTTAGATTCTAAGGACTTTCATGTTATGTTTAATTGTTTTATTTAAGATTGTATTCTCTTGAATTTTCATTGTTTTACAGAAAGGAACATCGAGCTCATCAAGTTTACCAACAAACCCGCTCATTATCAAATACACTTGACGGGAATCAGAAAGGACTATCCATTTTGATTTGCAACTAGTTACCCACGAGTATTTGAGGTGGAATAGGTTGTCGGCAGGAGAAAAGAATGTGTATAATGAAAGGTTATCTAAATTGCAAACTCGATAATTTGGAGTTCCACGATTGATTGATTGGAATGTGTTTGAGGAGTATGAGTGTGAGGATGAATTGAGGGAGTTGATAAAGATTGAGTACATACATGGAGATGGAGATGTTTTTATAGATCGTTCATGGGTAAATGTCTTTTGCAATGGAGAGAAAGTTTATCCAGAATGGTGCTTAGAATTTTATTCAACTATGTTTTTTAACAGAATAGTGGATTGAAATGAAATAATGACGAAAAAGTGCATTTGGTTTAGGTTGTGTGGAAAGGAGCATGTGTATACCTTGCCGGAATTCACGATTCTTCTTGGTATGTATAGTCAAAGGGAAATTCAACATAGGTTGTTTGAAACACACTTTCTTAGGCCTATAAAAATGACGAGGGGTTTAACCATGAAGCCTATTGGAATAGGATTGGAAAGCCAACAACCGGAAAGAAGATGTCAGCGGAGATTAGGTACCCGTTGTTACATATTTTGCACAAGATGTTGGTAGGAACTTTTATGCATAGGACGGCTAGTAGGGACAAGGTCTAAAAGCCCGATCTTTGGTTGCTAAGTTTGATAGATGAAGGACACAATGCTAATATGGCTTGGATTTTGGCCGAGTATCTTTCTGTTACCTATAAAGATTCTAGCCTAAAACACGATCTAAAGGTCGGGAAGGATAAAAGAAATAAGTTGTTATATTATTGATAAGAGAGAAAAGTAGAGAGGGAAAGATGTGTGTGTTTTCTAGAGAGAGAAACACACACACTTTATGAAATAAAAATGATTATCCTCACCCTCCTATGGAAGTATAGGAGGGTATATATAGTCCTTGATACGCACTACTATCCTAACTTGATATTTCTAGTCCTTGCGTATCCGACTATAAGTAAACTAGTGTAATTCCGTATTAGCCGACATTTTTAAGGCTAACAATCTTCCCCCAATATGTAGGCATACGGAATTACTTACAATGTTCCTAACAAGTACAAAAAACAACTAAATAAAGTCTTCCAAAGTGCTTCCAATGCTGAAGATGACGTATTTGTCTACTAGTCTTGATACTTGTACTCCAGCTTGGATCTTTATTGTCTTTACTTGTTCTGGAACCATTGTAGTATGCATGAACTGGATTAACTTCCCCTAATTCATGCAGCATGTCTTAAAGAGCTTTCTTCATAGACTCCTTTTTGGCGAAGTTTTTGAATCAGCTTCCCCCAAACCAACATCCCTATCTTAAGCTAATTCTGAAACTTTGATGTAGCTCGAACAGTCTTCTATTGTCATTAAAGTGCACAGTGGAATATTGTAGAAGAAAAACCACACCAACGACCACTGCTTCTTGTCATTAGGGCTTGGTGAATATTCGTTTAGGGGTGCATGCGAGAAATCAACAACAATTCTTCTCACGTATGCCAGAATAACTTCTAATCTATACTAAGTAATGTACGTATACCACTACTTCCCCCTGGAAGTTGACATGGTAACATCAAAGTCAACTAAGTCCTGGATGTACACATTTTCTCCCATGATGGTTGCGAATCTCGGAAGCATCATTGTTGTGTACGCATATATACTCGAGAAGTTCTTGTCTTAAGCACAAATCTTGAAATCCAAACAAAGCATTACCCTCTTGTCTTCAGAAACCGTAAAGGAGATGAAGCAAGAATCAAGAAAACTTGGTATAATCAAGGTCTTGTATATGAATGTCGTTGTAGAACTTTGAGAAGTTTGCTTAGACTGTGAAGTACCATTGTCTTGGAATCCCGTGAGAATTGCTGATTACATCTCAACCTTTGCTTAGACTGTGAAGTACCATTGTCGGCTATTGTTGTGATCACTTGGTGAAGTAAACTCGATATACTAAACTTGAAAATGAAGTGAAATCCCCCAAATTTGTTACTTAAGCTTGCACTGTTGTTGATTGAAGAACGGTGCAAGATTAAATCTATAAGTACTCTATACCCCACCGGAAAAGTATAAGAAGTACAACACCTCTTGAAATTATCCACATCGACTTCTGCGTGTGACACTGAGTACTACAACGTAACTCCTTTAAGTGATAGTTATCCAGGTCTGCAACCAACCACCCCTGACTGCTGGTAACTAGATAATTCAAGTCTTAATCATAAGCTGTATACGTTCAAGCAAGTCATCAATCGATAGAAAATAGAAGAAAGTCTCGATGATGAAATAAGTAGACGCCTTCGTGAAATCCAACTTCAATCTCAAATAAGGGATACCAAATCAACTTCGTGATCACTTGTCATCGTAGTCCGAATCTCTAGCCGTTTGTCATTTATTGAATCTTTTCAGAATCGTTTTAGTGTTATGTATCATGTTTGTTGTTTGTTTGTTGTTGTTCAATTGTCGTTAAACTAGGACGAATGTTATTTTGAATGTCGTTAACGGATAAGCATCGTCTAGTCTAACTTGTCGTGATAGCATTTTAATACGCGGCTCAATCATAATTTTTTCGGCCTAATTTCATTAAATGTAACCCACGTTCTAATCTTAATAACTGGCCTAACATCATTCAATTACCGGCTCATTCCAACACATAAATTTCATCCCAAAAAGGATTCATACTCGGTCCAACATAATTACCATCAACCAGCCCATATTTTGGTTTAATAGTAACTCTAGCCCAATTCCTTATTACCTTATAACCGGCCCATCATATTAAGAGAGATAACAACCCAATCTAAAAAAAAATCAATACTCGGCCTGTTATGTACAACTCATACCCGGCCCAAGATAAAAATCAGAGATATAAGAACTACAATCCCTAATCTTCCTCAAACTAAACCTAACCCTAATCATATTATCATCGCACCCAATCCATCTTTTCTCTCCCTTCGTGCAATCACGAATCTATATCTCACCCTAAAAAAATTTAAAACGTACCCACACATTTCATATCAAAATGCAGTTAACCCTTTATGATTTCACAAAAAAAACATAAACAATCCATCACCCCTTTTCATCTACTAAATAATCAAATACCCTTTATCATTTCCATAAAGCACGAGTAAAATTTGTCTTTAAGATCCTTTGGAGGGTCTCAGGTAGAGTCAACTTTTGTTGGGTTTGTCTTAATTTTTTTATTGAGTGTTAATCGAACGAAACAAATATGGTATATAACAGATTTGTTATTATATTATATTTATTTTCGGATATAAAAAGAAGAGCTATTGTTCTTAACAGATCTATGATGATAATTCATTTCGTGTTGTTGATCTTCAGATGGTCTTGACTTGATTGTAATACACGAAAAAAAAAATCTGAGATCTTGGTTTTCTTTTGTGATTCGAGTCTTGTTGTGGATGGATGGAGATATGGTGAAGTGACGATGGGATTAGGTAGATCGAGTCGGATTTGTTTGTGATGATTGTGGCGATGAGTAGGCTATGGTGATGTTGGTTGTTGATATGAATGATAAGGCGGTTATTGATGTTGTCGATGTTGTGATGAATGGATTTGTGTTTATTTGTTACTTATCGAGTCTGGTAATCTTTTCATATCAGATCTTGGACTCTTTTGAGTTTTGACGGGTCAACTCGGTAAATACCGAGTTGACTCGGTTTGAGTCTTGCGTTTTTACCAAAACGCAACCACCCACACCACAAAACGCAACCTCGTTTTTTATAGTCAAAACGCAATGACTTGACAAAATTTTGGCAGTATTTTTTTCACAAAAATCATAAAAATGTCTTCAAAACGCAATCAAATCTATCAAAATGCAAAGGTCAGTTGACCACACCAAAACGTAGTTGACTTTCTCCTTAAAATTCAGATCTGGATTTGTCTTTTTCTCTTACATCAAAAAGCAACCAAGAAATACATAAAGAATCATACCCAGATTTGCTTCATCTAAAAAAACAAGAACGATTCGTAACAGAAACAAGCAACTTGGTAACATGAACAGTAACTGTGAATAGTTGATGAACAGTAACCATGTACAGTGACATGAACAGTACGTGAACAGTAACCGGGACATGGATGAACAGTAACAACAAACAAATGATACGACACACCCCTGCAGCTCTGATGCCAAATGTAGATTTTAAATGACATACAAGAACAAGGATTAAAACAGATCTGGAGGTTGTGTAAAATGAAAAAGATGTAAAGCCATATTATTAGAGATAAAGGTGGAAGAGATGGGAAGATGTGTGTGTGTTGAGAGAAAACACACACACTTACACACTTACAAATGTGAGCTTCACCCATCCATGGAAGTATGAAGGGGGTATATATAGTCATAGTGACACATAACTATCGCACCTAGTCGTTATTAGTCCCTACGTGTCTAACTATATATGAACTAATGTAATCTCGGATATGTCACCATATTTTAAGGCTAACACCAATTGATCAAGCACTTCAAATACAATAATAAAACCACAACTCAATCACTTCATAAACTTAAGATCTGATATCCATTCACAACAACATCAAAATGTCAGATACCAATAACACCATGCAAACTCAAACATCAAATGCTCTTCACAATGCCAGCATGAAAGCTGGTGGTAAAGATCATCCTCTAATGTGAGCACCTGGTAACTACGTTAAGTAGAAATCTCGAATCAAGAGATACATTGATACAAAACCAAACAATGAGCTTATTCAATATTTTCTTCACAATCTATCTTATCAGTACAAATGGATCACTACAACAGTTCTTACAACACCTAAATCACCGGATGTTGAAGGCAGTTTACAACCACTTACTGAGAAACTCAAGGAAACCTACAAGACTGTTTCAGCAGATATTCAGAACCAATTGGATGTTAAAGCCGAAGTTGTTCAGATTATTCTTACAGGAATTGATAATGATATCTATTCTACAGTTGATGCTTGTCCTAATGCTATAGAGATGTGGAAATCTATTGAAAGGTTGAAACAAGGTGAGTCAATAAATGTTCAAGATCTTGAAACTAATTTATATTGGGAATTTGGGAAGTTTACCTCACGAGATGGTGAATCACTTGACTCGTACTACTCTAGGTTTTACAAGATAATAAGTTACCAACCATCAATTAAATGTTCAATTCTTACTTTAGTTAAAACTATAATGGTAGAGGTTTGTGACACTTATTAAGCAAAGAGAAGAATTGAAGACTTTCTCATATCACAAATCTATGACATTCTGAAGCAACACAAGAATGAAGTAAACTAGATAAGAGTTGAAAGACTAGCACATATTACTAATCCATTTGCATTTGTTACTCAACAACAACCAGTTTGCCATTCTCAAACCCATCCCACTAACTACACTCAAACTTCCTCAACCAGATCATAACAAGCTGCTACCAGAAATAGAGGTAAAACAATTGTCAACACTCCTCCACCCACTTATGAACTAGAATATGAAATGTCAAAGGAAAAGAAGATTGATAAACTCATGGATTTAATCTTTATTATTCCATTCAAAAAAATCTATAAACCTACCAACAACAACCTCAGAACTTCATTAAACACCAGAAATGAAAATGTTGATAAGACTCCAAGAACCAACTGAGGAATTGGGTATGACAGACAGTCTGTGTAGTATGATAATTAGAGTGGTGTAGTAGAAGCGTGCTGGGGCCATAACCTACAGGTCCCAGGATCGAAACCTGGCTCTGATACCACTTGTTATCCCAATACTCTAATCCAAACACAACATATAAGCTAACCAATAATCACATAAGCCGAATAAGCCATAAGAAAAGAGAAAGGAAATTTAGAAGATTATATTAGAGAGAGAAATAAGAGTGGAGGGTTACACACACAAATGGTAACCAAAACCCCTCACCACATGAGGTGAAGGGGTATTTATAGTCCATGCCTTCATCTTAGGCGTATGGGCTTTCGTGTTGGTCCGGGCTTGGCTTAAAGTAGGCCAAGAGCCCAAAACACGGATAATATTATATTATAATTCAAGCCCGTTAAACCCGACTTGCCTATTACAAACAAAGAATTATAATGACTTAAGATGACCGAAAACATTCTTGTTTGACTTAATAAAGTTAAGGCTAACAAATGGTATTCAACGCATTCATAACATACATTCTTCTCATAGTACGCAACATTGAGGATCATACAAGCAAATCTCAGGGGAGTTTTTTTGTTATAATTCTTAAATGTCATGTTTTCCATGTTATAATTATACTATGAGTCATTGCATATGAGGATGAAGAATTTAGAACACTTACTTGTCTTATTTTTACAAATAATATGCCTAATTTATACTCAAATTTAAAAAAATAATTAGCATATTTTTTATGAAATTATTAGTTACATGACCCGCACACATAACCCTTATTGTAATATTGTGAGGATTTATCCTTTTCGTTTCCTAATTTTTACCTAAATTCCACAAAAATATAAGTGTGCCAGTGACTGTAGTAAACTTTAGAACTTGGCTTGGTATACTACTACTACTCAAGACCACAATAATAAGTATTACTTTTATAATTGGAGTCGCATTTCTAAACTAGTAAATTTCTAGGATTACACCAAAAAAAGCCTTTACATTATATGATATTAACTAACTACACTGGTTAGTTAATCCCCGTATGAACTCTTTGTTTACTCTTATTTTTAAAGTAAGATGCCTCTAGAAAAACCTGCTGAGCCATTCCTTTCTTTTGTTACACCCCAAATATTTGTTTCATTACACCTTTACACCTTAGCCTACCCTATAGATTAAGTCCTTAATCGGTTGCTTGTTGCTATTGTGTAAAACTATGTATTTCCTGTCGTGCTATGCATATTTCTTATCTTTGGTTAGGTCGAAAAAATTGCACAATCAATAAGAAATAGTGAAAAGTGTGAATTGTTTTTTTTTTATTTTTCGCCGTGGTTTTGTGCTACGTTCATCACTAGTATGATCAGATATTAATTATTTAAGTTTATCATGTTCGTAAAGTGGTGAAATTTTACACCTAATTTTGTTTTCCAGTACTAGTAAAAAATCGAAAAAATAGAAAAATACAAAAAAAGATAGTAGAAAGTGAAGTTTGTGAGATAATCAGTTAGCCTAAACTTAACCGATTTTATTATTTATATGATTGATTATTTCGTTGTATGTGTTATAAAACCAATGATGTAAATTTGTTGTATTAGAGTTGGTACGTAATATAAACCAACTGTGTATCTTTTGTAAAGTGGTAGCTATCGCCACTATTGTTGAATATTATATTTTGGATGATTGGGAGTTGGCCGTTACGGGAACGCCAACTAGGTTGTTTTTGAAAGATGATAGAGGCATCTTTATGTATTTTTCATAGGGACGGTCAGGAAGGTAACTAGCAACATTGTTCCTTATTTGTTTGGACTTAATCTATTTGTTTTGTTTTATTTTATTTAACACCAATTGTAATTTTCCCATTCCTAATCCCTATCCTTTGGTCTTACTCGAATGAGGGAGTGAGCAATCATATATATCTATTCCATCATTATGGATGTGTATGTGTGGTTTTGTCGCCCTTGTTGGTTTATTACTATTGGTGAAAGATTAGAAGATCCCTACCCTATATCATTCTTCATCTTAACCTTTAGTTTGCTCGAATGAGGGAGTGAGCAATCATATATGTCTCATACATCGTTATGGATGTGCATATGTGGTTTTGTCACCCTTGTTGGTGTATTACTGTTGATGAAGATTACTAGTCCTATTCTTTAGCTTATTCGAGTTAGGGAGTGAGCAATTGCAAGTGTCGCGGTCATGGATTTGGGCGTGCATGTGTGATTTTGTCACCTTTTCTGGAATATTGGTATCGATAGAGATTAGAAAGAGTGATCAAACCCTTAAACCTTAAACCTTAACCCAATTATCCTTTTTAGACTTGTTACTTATTAGCTTTAGTGGTGGAGATGTGTATCCTTGCCAAGCTTATGATAGAATACTCGTCACGGCCGAGCAATTAAGCGAATTAGTTAGATGTTACCACATAGATTAGTTAAGTGATTTGAGTGTTTTTATTTTCCTATTTCTTGAGGTGTTTGGTTGTGTACTAGTAATTAAACGAAAAAATTGCTTTAAGGAAAAATCTTGAACTTTGGTGCGGGATACAGTTTCATAAGTTTTCTAAAATCTACTTGAGGACAAGTAGGATTTAAGTGGGGGATATTTGATGAAATCAAATAACGTTTATTTTATAGCATCATTTATCCTAGCTAAATTGTTTGTTTTACATTCTTTATGCATGAATTGGTACTTAATTGCTTATATTTATGATTTGCAGTAATTATCGAGCAAAGAGTGAAAGATGATAAAAAGGCACGCATTTTGGAGCTTAAACGAAGAAATCATGAAGATCACTGTTCTGACAACCTATACATCGTATCCATCAAGGATGATACGGCGTCTCTATGCCTGACACTTCACTCAGCAACCACGAAGAAGAGATCTATACACCATATCCAGATGAAGCCATGCACCGTATTGGATTACAAATCATGGAATATTCTAAAATATAATAATCATGGTCCCCACGCCAAGAAAACCCAATACGCCGTATTGAGCCTCTTCAATACAACGCATCAACCGGATTTCAGACTCTATAAATACAAACCCTAAATACGAAATTTGGAGTTCAACAAAAAAGCTAGAAGTGAGGGAACAACTTTTAACCACCAAGTTTGATTTTTAGAAGAGAAGAGAAGCCAAGAAGGTCTTACAACGTGCTTCAATCCATAGGAAACGCTTGTAATTTCTAATACTCTAAATACGCGTTTGGTTTTTGGTATCATTTGGTTTAATTATCATTCAGTTTACCTTAATCGTTCATCTATGACATTTGTATTGGTTACAATGACTTTAGGCTAATACCTTTAGGTATTAGCCATGTTTATGAAGATTTAACGTTTGGTTTATGTTTATTTTGATTGCATCTTATTAGTTGTGTGTTGATTATATTTATCAATTTATACTTGTTATATGGACCAAGTAGGCTAGAGTATGAGATAGAATTCATGTAGTTTATATGTGACTCTGGAAGTATAGGACTACAAATTAAATGTCCTTGAGTGCTCTCCTGGTTTAAAGCATGGTAGACTAAGTGGTGAATGAGGACTACAAATACATTATGTGGCCTTGCTTGGATCACGATAGACCGTAGACTACCAACATATATATAGCGATTAAACATAAGTAGGTAAAGTCTCGATGAGTTAGATTTTCAATAATCACCATTATTGTCTCCTAAGATAGATTATAATCAACCATGAGTAATTTATGCGGATGTGGTTAATTATGACAGAATTGCCAGATCTAGGTTTTGGGAAGAAGTATCGCCTAAATCTAGGAATGATATATCAATAACGGGATAAGACAATCTTTGCACTTATAAACTAAAACCTGCGTTAGATTAGATTAAATATGGTTAATATTTTTTCCTTACATTAGGCTTGACCGCTTCTCTATCTTCTGTTAATCAGCTTATGTGTGTTAATTGCCCCTCACTTAGGCTGAATAAACTAAAACTTATGCCAGTCTCTCAGGCTGAAAACCCCTCTTTTGCGTTAGTTTAGGTTTAATACTTAGGTATAACATATAATAGATTAGGACTAACCTAGATAACTAAATTACTGACAGACTTAAGTATTAACACTCACTCTTAGTGATCGACACCCTACTTACCAACGAACCTAAATCTGATCGGGTACACTACGTGTTAGTGTTGTTTTAGGTAAAGTCGGCAAAATATAAATAGTAAAACTTGATAATAAATTAGCTACGCACAACGACACGCATAAGCCGTTACAGCATAAGTGTACCCTGTCATGCGATAATGGGTTGAAACATAGTCGAATTTTGAGCTCACGCGGCTTTAACTAATGTGTTTCAAATGGACCTAAACACAATAGATGTTTCAACTAGTAAGAAATTAGAATTTATGTGGGCTTATAAAACGTTTTTAAAACATAAAGTGCATTAACATAAAAACTTAAATTTCATTAACTTAAGAAAAACAGTACAAGACTTTTAGAAAAAGTACAATAAGCTAAAAAGACTTAATATAAGCTGAAAAACTAAAAACTAGATGCCTCTTAACGCTTACAAAGTCCTATTTATAGATAAATGAAAAGGTCTTGGGGTCTTCATCTTGTGTTTCTTCTGTGAGAGAAACAAGAGGTGTGTTTCTTGTGTAAGGGAAGTCCAAAATCCATCTTAGCTATCAAATTTGCTTGGTCTCTAAGTCCTAACATCTTAACCATTGGTTCTTTGTCTTCAATCCTTGATGAATGGGGATTTAGAGGATTGCCAAGGTGGCATTTGGTGTTTAGTAGAGTGGGGTTGAGTTGGGAGGGTGATAGTTTTGTCATAGGGTGTAGAGGTCGATGTGAAAATGACAAGGATGATGAATAGTAGAAAAGGCAGGAAATAGGATTTTGGGTACTGTTGGGTTTAAGTTATAACGGGGTTAGGGGAAAGGATATGGGGTGTAAAGGGTTTAAGGTTATAGGGACTAAATGTGTTAGTCCTAAGGACTAACAATGTTAGTCCTTTAGGACTAACAATGTAAAAGGGTTATAGGGTGTGAGCTAACGACTGTTATCTTTAGTTGGGTCTTAGGTTAAGTGTTGGGCCATGATTTAATTAAATGGACCTTGGGCTTTTATTGATATAAAACCTTTTAAGGTTGTCTTCAAATATATTAACGGGCTGACCCGGCCCATTAGATGGGTGCGGGTTGGCCCATTTACGATTTCTTCAGTTTTGGCTTCGTCTTTGTCTTTGACTTTTTGACTTTGATTTTGATTTTGACTTTGACTATTTATGCTCTTTCCAATCCCGTGCTTGGTTTTGTCGTTTTTAGCTTTGTTTTTTGTCCTTATGTTAATATCCGATACATGCACAGTAAATAACACAAAACAAGCATATTTTTGGCATTTTATGTCCGTTTTTGGTCATTTTGGGTCGTTTTATTAGGTAAAAAGTATGTGTATTTAAGCACATACCAGTTACACACTCAAAACCCTAAATTCGGGTTTGGATATAGGAAAAACGTTGTGACGGCGTTGCATTTTATTCGTGACGCCGTCATGAATAGAATATTCTAGATATTGGGTTGGGTCGTGTATTGTGACGCCGTCGTGAGATATGGTGACGCCGTCTTGATCTTCGTGGTGATGGCGTCACGTTGTATTTGTGACGCCGTCTCCAGCCACTGTAGAGACATTCTTGATAGATGTTGGTGTAGGTCCGTAGTCTTGTCTGTTTCTTCTTTAAATGAGCCCAAGTCACGTGTAATTCTTCCAAATGTCTTCCAAATACGAAATACCTGAAAAGGAACGATTAAGTACCTGTTTTGGGCATAAATGCACGATTTTGGGGGTTAAATGACCCTAAAAAGGTGTATAAAATGACACCTCATCAAATACGCCTACACTTGGGATTTGCTTGTCCTCAAGCAAATAGGCTTTTCTACCTTGACAATAACAATATAAGAGGTCATTTTACCTACTCTTTAAACATATTCTACAACACAACCTTTTAGACCTCGTAATTAAAAGCACGGAAAGTATATACTAGCACCTCACATAAGTGTTTGGGGATTCTCTCTTTCACTCGGGTGTATAATGAATTATAACATAAAAGGGGAATAGAAAATCAACACTCATTACCTGTCATAGCATATAAATTACCATAGGCTTGGTAAAGGATCAAACCTCCACCGCTGGGCGCAAGTATTATTCATTACTATCTAAGAGGTCTTTATAAATGGTTATGGGTTGTAGGTGTAAGATAACATATAATGGAATGGAAACGGATAGGATACATTTGGGTGGTGACTTTGGGTGAATTTGGGGTGAAAGGGTTAGCTAATTATTTACACGAATACACGCTGGTTTGGTTGCTAAGCCAAGACTCGAACGAAGATATACAAACTCTACATCAATCTCTTTCTTTTTCTTTTCTCATTTTTTTTCATAACATAATACATCACATGGGGGTTTATAACACATACCCCGCTTTTACATGCTTGATATTTAGAATCTAACTAATA
>BQNB010155049.1:0-15443 GCA_026074375.1 Tanacetum coccineum
TCCTTAGGTTAGTTTTTTTATTAGTTTAATTAGTTTTAATAAATAATTAGGTTAGTTTTTAATAAGTTTAATTAAAGTTTAATAAAAAAAGTAAAAATTAGGGTTTTAATTTTCTAAATTTTCTGCATTTTTTCTTTATCTAGTGTAATTTTTATAAAAATTTTAGGATTTTATTTTTAATAGTTTTATTATTTTTAAAGTTTTTAATTAGTTTAAATCTTACAAAAATCATATCTTTAAATATAAAAAGCCAAAAATAGTAATTCTTTTTTCTAAAATTTTCCTTTTCTTTGTTTTATCTAAGAAAAATATAAATTCAATTTATTTTCTTTTTTTTTATTTTCTAGGATTTAATTAGAATTAAATAGTTTTTTTTAATTGATAAAAAATTCAAAAATAATCAAAAAAAAATATTCTTCTTTTTTTTAAAAATTTTCTTTTATCCTAATTTAGGTTTAGAAACTTAGTTTGCAATTTTAGGGTTTAATTTTAGTCTATTTGCTTAATTGTTGCGTTTTATTTGTTTTCCGTATTTTTTTAATTGTTTAAATTGCCTTTAATTTTCAATTTTAATTGTTGCTTTTTATTTAGTAGTCATAGATCATCAAATCATCTATTTTCTTACTCAAATCATAATCCAAGCTTAAACGAGGTTTCAGTTTCACTAGTCGTTGGGGAAAGACCCGAGTGATCATATTTATCCAATTAAATATACGTATTATATATTATATTATATATTTTTGAGAGTGAACTTTTCTTAAGGGAGACTTTAGGGAAGTTCTTAATTGCTCTTTTGAATAATATTTTATATTGTATTTTATCGTGCATAAAACTATCACAATCATAGCCACTATGGTTTGTTTCTTGCATTGCAAGTAGAAAAAGCTTCCTTCTCTTGTGTTTGAAGGGTTTGAAGTTCTGTCAAAAACTTCTCTTCCTTTGAATTAGTAGAAGACTTCATTGGTCTAACTTTTGCTGCAGAATGCTTGATTGCTATAGGCACAACAATAAGCTCCTTATCCTCATTTGCTTCCTCAGAAGCATTTGCATTAGGAGTTTGTAGAGTACCTGCACTGTTAGTTACCTCTGAAGTACCTGCATGTGGGTTAGATTGATTGTCCAATGACACAAGAATATAATTCATAGAATCAATGAGATAATCATTCAAATCCATCTATAACTAACTCCATTTCCACCTTTTGGTTTTTCTTAAACAGAGAATTTTACATTCAGATTTACTTCTACTTTTTTTGGTTACTAAATTATATAACCCTTAACAGGCTTTTGCTATTTAGTGAGTATCCAATATGAAAACCCTTCAAATCCCACAATTTCATCAAATCTTGCCAAGCACACTTAGAGTATTAAAATGGTTAACAGGGCACCCAAAAGGTATCTTTTATTATAGCTAATAAATTAGTTTGTGACCAAACAAAAGTCTTCTAAGGAGTTTTGTTTTGAGGTTTTTGTCAGCCTTACCCTATTAAAGATAATAGCAAGCAGTTCTAACTGCTTCTGACGAAAAAGTTGTTGGTTAAGAGGTGAGTCTGCTAGCTGTCCTAACTGCCTCATGCTCTGTACTGTTTTATATTGAAAATCTAGTGTTTCACTCGTCACTAAACGCTCGCAAGTCACTATGAGAGATTTAGGCCCGCATTTTCTATCCAGAGATCTACTTATGAGAAGATTTGAAGAGACAAAGTGATCTAAGATGCACTACTCTGAGTCACATGCACTGTGTGGCGCAGATGGCTTTGTTCATAAGGGCTTTTGATGTTTAGCAGGTTTAACGCTTATTTGACTTTGTTAGCATGCGATTACTTAATTCTCTGAGTCTTGTGTGTGTGTATTCTCGTTTATATTCATGATTGTATGGTTTGTTAAAGAGAGTGGTGGATTAGTTGATGTGACCTTCTGGAGTTTTAAAAGATGGTAGTGTTATAGCGTTAACTCGTGTTGTTAGGACTAGAATTTAGTAGTCTGTTCTTGGAGGACATGATAAAGATTAGTATTGAAATGGATAAGAGTTGTTAGTTATGTGTTAATCCATAATAGTGATCGGCACACATGCTCGTGACGCACCAAAGTTAGTGTTGTTTTGTTGTGTACCATGTGCATAGCAGAAATTGTCTTATTATATAGAGGGGATTTTGTAAGTCTTGGACAGAGTAAAAATATATGTGAGAGTTGCTTAGTAGGTTTCGCCTATTGTAACAGTCAATAAGAAAGCATTGGTGTCTGTCTATAATCTTGTCAGTTAAGCTTCTAACTGTAAGAGTTCTTTCAGCGCTCAAATCTTACGCTGTAACTGTTAATGCCTCTTGATGTCACCATACCGTCATCTAAATTAATCATGTCTATGCTTGATGCTATCAATTCTGTCGGTTGTGACCAATACAACATGGTGGCTTTCTTAGGATAATTGCATCATTGCATAGTCTAAAGATATCGCTGGAGTAGTCTAATGAAGATAGTGGACTTGTGTATTCACTAACCTTGTTTGATTCATAATTATGCTTCTATCTGTTAGAAGTGCCTGTTACTATCTCATGCTTATCTTTATTATTGCTGCAGTCTTTAGGCTAGAGTTGCGAAGTGCTTATAACAAATATGTCAAATGGGACTGTGAGAAGCAAATATTACACTATGCCACAGTTGATGGCAACGACAGTGTTAATATGCAGAATCTTCGTGATGGACTAGAATTTTGTGAGTCTCCACTTCTTGATATTGTTTGTTGCAGGATAGGTACATTACCGTGTCTAGATCGCAGGTACTGATGCTAAAGTGATTGAATGAAATGTTGCTAATTGCTGGGGTATGTAAAAGTGTTTGTAACTAAACTTACGATGTTGTCAAAGAACGCTTGTTTTCCCGTGTTGTACTGAGAGAGAAGTGACCTTATTAGGATAGTTACCGTATTGTGAGTACGATTGTTGAGTTCAAACAATATTCTTGTGTGTGGATGTAATTGATCAACAATTTAAGCATCAGCACTGTTTTTGTCGCTTGTTTAACGTGTAGGACAAAGAAAAATTAAACTTTCTGTGTGTAAATGTAATTCTTTGTATGTGTATGTGTTTAGAGAACGTTGGACTTCGCTACTTCTAAGAATGATCTTTTCTCGAATGTATCGTAAGGTTTTGTAGACGAACTGTTTTTGGATAGAGCAGACATAGCTCTGTGTAAACCTGTTTAATGATATTTATGGTTATCACTTGTAACCTAATAAAAAGTTTTCATACTGTAATATAGTTGAAAAGATAGAAAATAAAGAATTGTTGTTCATGTTGAGGATATCAAACTCTCGGATTGTTTGCTCGACCTATGTTGGGTTACCTGCAAATAGTTGAGGAGTAGAGAAGGGGAGTTCTCAAGAACAGAGACCTCTCTAGAAACCCGGCGTACCTGTCCATCTCTTGCAACGTTCTCCACCCTGTCAGTTCACCTCTCTATTGCAACTGTAACGCGACTCCACAGAAGAGATCTGTCACCACCCGTTGACTACATATATGACAAGTGCCAATAATGGAGGGTTCGGGGCACTAATGATTCCGCTCTTACGTGTCTGGTGGAGACCCAACTACGTAAGAAGTGTTGGTATGATGTAGGGAGATGTCTTGATGAAGGACCTCGAGGAGGGACAGAGTTAGTTGACGTGCATTTGCTCGACTGTATGTATTCTAGTCTGTTGAGGCTCGTGCAGGAATCTGTAGGCGTGTGAACCAATCCGCAAAAGAACCTCGACCGTACCTGGCAACAGCTGTGTATATCTGATATCTCTGTATCCGTCAGACGGACTTGGAGTGTTGCGTAGTCGGACCTAGAAGGTGCACTCCTGAGATGACCACGCGAATGGGGGGATGGCAAGATGCTTCAGGACGTTGGGTTTAGGACTGGCGTCTCGTAGATAAAAGAGTCCCTGACCTTAACACTCTTCTGTAAGAAGGTATAACACATCTGGAAAGTGGACTATACCTGAGGACAATAGAGGAGATCGATGTACAATTGATTTGAGTAGTGTTAGAGTTACTATACTAAGGCACTCCAATGTGAAGTTCACCTCTCTTTAGGTGA
Source organism: Tanacetum coccineum (assembly GCA_026074375.1). Taxonomy (NCBI): domain Eukaryota; kingdom Viridiplantae; phylum Streptophyta; class Magnoliopsida; order Asterales; family Asteraceae; genus Tanacetum; species Tanacetum coccineum. The sequence goes on from BQNB010155049.1 coordinate 4,078, forward strand.
AGGTCACAGATGTTTGATAGTGTGTAAGTGATGAGGGTTCAAGACCTATACTGGTGAGGAATTGTCAATGATCTCTGTGTGTCAGTATGTGGCTGACCCCCGAGTTGTGCGTATATAAGTAAGGAATAGAGATGTCTTGCCATTGGTCAAAGTGATCAAGACGTGCTAAAGTGTCAGGCTGTACAAGACCTGTGAGAGAAAAGATCCTCCCAACATGCTGAAAAAACGCAATGAATGATAGATTGGAATATGGCACTAAGGGCAATGGTAATATCCATGAGGAGTTGAACATGATTTGATGGATTTTGTACCACCAACACCCCATGATTCACCTCTCTCAGGAGGTCACACACCTAGAAGTGATGAGGGTAGACCTAACATAAATGAATTGATGGCCATTTGTACAAATTTGTCAAACAGGGTTCTTGCCTTGGAACAATCAAAGACTGCTCAAGACTTGGTGATCAATAAGCTGCAAAAGAAAGTTAAAAGATTGGAAAAGGCACTAAGGGCAAGAACTCCAGGGATGAAGCTCTTCAAGATTGGTACCTCCAGGAGAAAAGGTTTGGATAAGGAGAATGTATCCAAACAGGGGAGGAAAAGTGACAAGACAAAGCCAATGTTTAATGATAGTGACTTTGATGTGCTTGATGAAGCAATGGAGAATGTTGAAGGTGGTAGTACTGCTGAACAAATTACTACTGCTGGGGATACACTTAATACTGCTAGTATTAATGTTAGTATTGCTAGACCTTCAAATGTTAGTGTTGCTGGTCCTTCTACAAGTACTGTTGGGGATATTTTTAAAGATGAGATGACAACTATTGCTGATACACTTGTGGCCATTAGGAGTGCAAGACCAAGGACAACCTCAGTAATGATTCGTAATGTTGAAGAAGAACCAAGGAGAGCAACACCAGTACCAACATTACAAATCCAAGACAAAGGTAAAGGCAAGATGGTAAAGCCTGAACCTACTCCAAAGAATCCAAGAAAGGCACAGATTCAGATGGATGAAGAGCTAGCTCAAAGGTTGTTGGAAGAAGAACAAGCACAGTTTGAGAAAGAGCAAAGGATTGCTAGGGAAAAAGCTGCAGAACAAGGGGCTAAGGATATTGCATTGATTGAACAAATGGAAGATGTTCAAGCAAGGATGGATGCAGATAAATTACTAGCTGAAAGACTTCAACAAGAAGAAAGAGAATAATTTACTGTTGATGAGCAAGTTAGAATGTTGGTGGATTTGATTGCAGAAAGGAAGAAGTTCTTTGCTACACAGAAAGCTGAACAAATTAGAAACAAGCCACCAACCAAAGCTCAACTCAGGAACAAAATGGTAACTTATCTAAAACACATAGGCAATTACACTTAAACTTAACTAAAGAGCAAGAGTTTTGAAGAAATTCAGAAGTTATACAAGAAGGAACAACAATGGATTAATGATTTTGTTCCTATGAGTGATGATAGTGGAAAGAAAGATGATAGCAGTAGCAAGCAAGCAGAAAGTAGTAAGAAGAGACCAAGAGCAGAACATGATGAAGAGAGTGTCAAGAAGCAGAAACTAGAGGATGAGGCTGAAAGAGAAGAGCTTAGAGCCTGTTTGGATATAGTTCTAGGGGATGATATTGCTATGGATTTTGAATCTTTGGCTATCAAATATCCAATAATTGACTGGAAGATACACATTCTGACAAAGAACATGATGTATTATCAAATCATCAGAGCAGATGGAAGTTCTAAGAATTACAAAATATTCAGTGGAATGCTTGATGACTTTGACAGACAAGATGTGATAGATCTTTACAGGCTGGTAAAAGAAAGGTATGAGACAACAAGCCCAGAAGGATTGCGTTGGGGAGATCTGAAGACTTTATTTAAGCCTAGTGAAGAAGATGAAATATGGAAGAATCAACAGGACTACAACTTGATAAGCTGGAGATTATTTGACTCATGTGGAGTTCATGTATTGTTGATGGATACTAGAATTGCTATTCACATGATGGTGTAAAATACATATCCTCTTACACAGGAAATGATTTCAAGGATGTTAAATAGAAGACTAGAGGTTGATCATGAAAGTGAAATGGCATTTGAGCTTCTCAGGTTTACAAGATCACAACTTCAGAAGTAGAAGAGTGTTTGGATACATCCTCCTAGTGATCAAGATGCTTGTAATGAAGAAACTTGATGATTAACAAGGTGAATATCAAGTTTAGGGGAGGATTGTTGGGAATTAAAGGCTTCTGAAGTTACTACTGTTAGTTTTGGAAGTTAATGATGTTGGTTCAAGTTTGTACTGCTGCTGAAGATTAGAGAAAACAGTCTAAGTCATTAGTACTTTTAGTATTATAGTTAGTGCTGCCAGTACAAAATGTTAGTACTGTTAGTTTATTAGTACTGTTAGTTATAATAGTTAGTATTGTTAGTTATAATAGTTAGTACTGCTTATGTGATATGCATGAGATATATTAGGAATAGATATGCATGATCATGTAACACGTTTTCATATTAGTTTTCATATTAGTATTCATAGTTTGCATAGCAATCATAGTTAGTATTCATAGCTATTTTGTAACTCAAAATAATATTCAATATATTGAAAGTTTGGTAAAGATCTTGTTTTTACTGTTTCATTTTTCTTCTTAGTATTGCAAACTAGATTCCGCATAGTTTGTGATAATCTCAATCTTAGTTTCTACTATAGTTGTCTTGGATCTATCCAATATAACTAAGCTTTAACAAGCTAAGTAAGATCTGTCAAGAAGGGATCAACAACCACATACTCTGCTTCTGTTGTGGAATTTGCAACCACTGTATGTTTCTTGCACTGCCATGATATTAATCTACATCCAAGGAATTGACAACCTCTTATTGTAGACTTCCTATCCAAGCTTGCTCCAGCATAATCACTATCAGTGTAAAGATGTGAAACCTTTTAATCCTTTTTGGTTGACCTTTTAAGTACCTAAAAATCATTTTTACAGCATAAAGATGTGAAACCTTTAGATTAATGATAAGTGTAAAATACATATATCCGTTAACACCAAAAATGACCCTAAATGACCCAAAACAGACTTAAAATGGCAAAAATATACTTGTTTTTATGTTTTGTGTGTGTAGATACGGATATATCAAAAATCACAAGAAAACCGTCAAAAACAGGCAAACACGGACACGAGAAACGGAAGAGCACAAGAGAAGCTAAAGATTCAAAGCCAAAGCCAGAAAAAGTCAAGCTTCAGTCAACTATGGGTCAACAAAGTCAACTCACTAGAAGACAAATCCCAAATGTTTCATTTCAGTCCTCCCAAGCTCCAAAAGTTACACAAATGGTCCCTAAGCCTTAATGGGCCTTAAACCCTTAAATACCCCTACCCGGATACAAGGCCCATTACAAAAGCCCAAAACCCTAGCCCAATTCCCTTTTTTAAAACCACAGGGACTTAAGTTGCCATTATTAAAAGTTGTTCTATGTTACAACTTTAAATAATCAAAGAGAAGGACTGAAATTGCCATTACCCCAAAGTTTAAAAATGTTTACCCGTTTTCAGTTATAAAAAGGGAGCCAAGGGTGTGTTACTATTCATCATCTTCTCCAAAAGTTACCCATGGTCAAACGATAGTGCAAATCAAAATTGAAGGGTACGAAAGACAATTGAAGGGTACGAAAGACAATTCAAGGGCTCACTTACACAATGGCAGGGTTAATTAAGTCATATCAAGGCTCCTTATTGGTTCGCTCAAGCTATCAAGCCACGTGGATGTAGAGAAAGCACAAAAGAAGAGGGGTTTTATACTTAAAGCACTCACAAAACTAGCATAAGCTGTCACATCAAAGGATTGACAGTTTGGCAATCCGTTTGTGCACATTCTTGATCCAAGGGCTCATATTGAAGATCTAATGATTGATTGATTGTACGGCAGAGATTAAAGGGAGCGTGGGATGCAAGCAAGTTCCTAGAAGGTTCTCTACAAGGATATATATAGCACACACTATTACACACACCACAGCTAGCTTTTACCTTTAATTTTTAGTTTTTTAGCTTAATAGTTCGTAGCTTAATTTCAGCTTAAATCTCTTGTAACTTTCTTTTAAATCACGTAATCAAAGTTTCTAGTTAATGAAATTTAGTGTTTGTTTTTAAATAATCTGTCTTACTCTACCTATAAGCTCTTAATAAGATCAAATAGTTTTCTACTGTTACTCATAAGCTCATATAAGCTCTTATAGCTCTCTCAAGTCTATAAGCTTGAGATTGAGCTTGTTAATTCAAAACTGTAATCATACTTTAAATTAGTTGGATTTCATTACCTTAACTTTAGACTTATAAGCTATGGATGGGGAGCTAGCCTTGGAAGAGCTCCCATGGACTTATCTATGATAAGTCAGAGCTAGTAGATAAGCTCTATGAGCCATTTATGCCTTTGTTAAGCTAAGGCTCAAGTAAGTTTCTTATTTACTATTCTGTTTTCATTTATAGTTCAAAAATTTGCTTAAGTTTGTTTCATACCTGCTTAATTAATTGTGCTATTTGATTTCTGTTTGCTTACTAGTATGCTTATTTCACTTTATTCTAGCTTATTTAGTATGTTGATTATCTGTTTTAGCCTAATATAGTTTAGATTTAGTCATAGCTTAATTTCTATTAAAAATCTATAAAAAAAATATAAAAGCCAAAAATAAGTAGTTTAGCTTAAATTCTTAGATATAGCTTATTTGATTAATAAAAAATGTTTGTTAAGCTTGTTAAAAGCTGTTAGTTATATGGTAATTAGAATTAGATGATTAGATCTTAATATAATAAGCTTAATCATAATCTGTATTATGTTAAGGGGTGTTTGGTATTAGTTGTTTTGACCAAAAAAAGTCAAAGGTTTTTGTGCAAATCATTTGAGACAGCTTTGATTTCATTTAAAAACATTAGGAAAAGAGATTTCACAAGTTAGTTTTTAAAATTAAAAGAGCTTGAGCTTATTTTTAGTGTGCCTGCACCAGGGGAGTCTTTCATTTCTTTTTTTCACTTGTGAAAATCTGATCTAAGCCCTCTAAGGCTTAGATCTTGCTTGCTTTAAGTTTTTACACTCCTAGTGAGTGTATTAAGTGCAGAGGTAACCACACAAGTTACCTGCATTTAGGCTTGTGTACTCTTGCCAAGTGCATCAGTACTAACAGCAGTTAGTACTGCTGTCACTTTTAGGTTCAATTTTAGATAGAAAACTTAGGTTTTAGTTTTTTAAATTCAAGTAGTTTATAGATTTCATATAGGTTAATTCAGTTTTAAACCAGTTTTCTCATTTCTAGTTTAATTGCTTATGTTCATTTAGCTTAAAAAAGTTCACAAAAACCTCATAAAGACCAAAAACAGCAGTATTGAATCTTAGCTTTTAATTTTAATTTCTTAGCTTATAAAAGTTGTTTTTATTATCTGAATTCATAGCATATTAGGTGATTATCGAGCTTGCAAAAGTTAAGTTTCTGTCATAGCTTAATAAGCTCAATAGCTTATTTTGATTTTAAGCTCTTTAAGTTGTCATCTGAGTTGCAGGTTTAAATCCTTAGATTCAGATAGGTTTAAGTGTTAATCATGATTTTAGCTTGTTAAAAGTAGATAGGGCAAATCATAAGGAGTTTAGAACAGCTTTTGGTTTTGATTTTAAGCTTAATTTGAGGTCTTTGTGGTCAATTAAGTAAAATCAAGTTTTATAAGCCTCAAAGGGCTACTTACTGATTCAGCAGCTTTTATAAGCTCATTTTAAGCTCAATTTTGGTTTTTAGCTTATGTTGTCTTCATAAAAAGTGCTTAAAAATCAGTTTTCTTTAAGTCCTAATATTTAGTTTTAGTTAAAAGTCAAAAAAACCCTAGACCTCTAGCTCAAAGACCTAACGTGTTAACCAAGTGTGCTACAATAGCTCATCCGTGAGCTATTGTACACATTTCATATTTACCCTTTGTTTGGGCCTTAAGCCTATAAGCCACTTCGAGCTGTTTAAGCTTATTTAGGGGCTTATCCGTTTAGCTTTTTGGACTTTTCTTATTTTTCTCTTATAGCTGATAGGATTTATGATTTATCCTGAATTTTTCATAATTTTCTAGTTAGTAGATTATTTTAAATCATTTTTCTTAATTTTTAGGACTTAATTTGCTATTTTTTAGGATTTAATTAGATTAAATTAGTTTTTAATTCATAATAAATTCAAAAATAATCAAAAAAAATGTTTTTCTTTTTCTTAAAATTTTCTTTTGTCCTAATTTAGGTTTAGAAATTTAGTTTTTACACCTTTTAGAATTTATACTTTTCTTTTTGAGCCTATTAAATTTTAAGTTAAAAAATCAGAATTTAATTTTAAAAATAGTTAAAAATAGTTTTGCTAAGTTTTTATTTATACTTATTTAGACTTTTCCAAGTTAAAAATTATTTTCTAAATTTTTAAGAGAACTTAATTTGCTTTTTTGTAGATTTAAATTAGATTAAATTGTTTTTAAATCATAAAGAAATTAAAAAATAATCAAAAATGTTTTTCTTTTTCTGAAAATTTTTCTTTGTCCTAATTTAGGCTTTAATTTAAGTTTGAAATTTTAGGAGTTAATTTTAGTGTACTTGCTTATTTGTCGCGTTAATTATTTCCGTTAATTGTTAAGTGTTTAATTGTTTTTAATTGTGCTTTTAATTAGTAGTTATAGAAAACCCAATCAATCTTCGAACCCATTCAAATCAATATCCAATATCAAGCGAGGTTTCAATTTCTCAAATCGTTAGGAAAACGACCCGGGAAATCATACTTTTCGGAAAACATAAATATATTATATATTATATATATCTTTTAGAGTGAGCTTTTCTTAAGGGAGACTTAAAGAAAGTTCTTAATTGCTCTTTTGGAATATTTTATATTATATATTTTTGCGTATATAAAATCTACAATCACCCCAAAATTACAACAACGCAACGGAATACCACTTTGGGGTGCTACTTCATAGTCAATACGCACATCACAGAAAACGACCTCAAAAGAGACGTTTAAAATAAATGTCACATTCGATATATTAAAATCAGAGTTTACAAAGGTCCCGAATGGTTTTGCAAAAACAACATGAGTTCAAACTTGACTCATTTCATATAGTAAAATTTTATCGAATGTGAAAGTAAACTGAGTCTTCAAATCTTTAGATATCCACGCCATACTCCAATCCAAACAAGCACAAGCATAATCACCTGAGATAAACATGCTAAAAACGACAACAATAATGCTGAGTGAATTCATAGAGTTTATAAATAACCATTTTGAACACAAGCATACCAAAAACAAGTAGTTCACAATCAATACTATGCTAGAGCCACGAACTGAACCTTAACCATGTGCCCATCCCGGAGTGATAGTGTTAAACACTCCGATGCTAAATACAATATGTCTACTCGGAGTGTGACCACTACGGATCACACCCCAGACAGGGTCGTTAGGCCAAATACATCTATTCCATTGCAATTAGCGTTTACCCATCATAGGTAATTAACGGTCCATGACGGAAGGACCACCACACAAACACTCATAGCAACAAAATAATGTTTACATATCAAAATCACTTGCGTTCGATTTTCAAAAACAAGCATGTATCTCCCTCGTGGGTTTATAAAACAGTTAAAAGATTTAAAATGCGAGGCTATAAACTCACCTTAAATGCAAGAAGACTAAAGGAAAAAAATTAATCATCGGACGAGCGGGAGATCTCTAAGCACCACCTAAAAGGCGTGACGCGAGTTAGCATGATAAAGAAATCAATACGTAAAAGGAAATCAAATGATTACGAGATATGTTTCCGTGATATGCATGGCATTGCACTAAGACTTACCCAAACTATTTTTACTCCATAATTGGTTTGTAACATGGACTAATATGAGATAAAACATCTAACTTAGTTTCGTCCCTTAATTCTTACTTTATTATTGATTATCCATACATTTTTAATTTCAAGACAAGGCGTAAGTTATCAAATTCTGAAATTATTTCCACTTCACAGACCTCTATTTCCTAATCCATGAATGATAAAAATGCAAGGCCTTCTCCTACAGAAGGCCATTTGTGTCTAATTTCTAAAAACTCAGGCCCCACTTTCTAACAAATTTTAAAACTATGTGAAAAGACAATAATACCCCTGAACAACCAGCCCATAATATTTTCTAAATTTTAATCCCATACAGAAACGGCCATAAATCCTAAACTATGATAGCAATTAAAGTGAGTCCATTTAGAGGTGTTAGGTATATGTGTCTACTACAGGGCTCAACTTTTTTTCCAACGTTTTTAATGTAAAAACTAGAGTTAAACTCGTATTCCAAACAGTGGTCCAGCCTTGACTAGTTTTTGCAAAACGGCCATAAATCACTCATCCGGAGAAGTTATGGCTCTATTCAAAGAACCACATGGTCCTCATATATTTTACCCTTTCCCCATGTAAAAATCTAGTAGCCTCCAAGTCAAATAAAAACTGTTACAAGCCTAACTATCTGCATTATAAATTCTAGGTACACACTAAGTATGTTTCCACGGTTTTGGTCGTATCTCGACCATCCAGAAGAGTTGGTGTTCCATACAACTCAACACTAGGACCTGAGATATTAACCTTTTAATCCATGTAAATAACCAGTAGGCTTTAAGACAAACTTTCCCCATTAAAACACAAACTATATGCATGTCACCCATTTGAACTAGTTTTACTAAATTGGGCGTAACTTGGTCATCCGGATGAGTTATCTGTCCATCCAAAGCACCACATACACCTTGTATGTTGCTCTACCCAACCAAGTCATAAAATCCCAGGTCTTAAGCCAAAAATAATTCATACCAAGTCAATCTTGCTACTGATCTAAAACAATCCTTAATTTTTATTCAAAACTCGTCTAAACATCACTTTTAACAACATCTAATACCATGCAATGCCATTCTAATCTCTTCTACATATCTCACACATAAAAAACTCCACTATTACAATATAATCAAAATCAAGATCAAACAAGACCATGCATGTACACAAAATATGAAAATCAAACACATGCACTAGTATAGAAATTAATCAATGATAAAGGGTTTATGATTAATTTACAAACACAATAAAATAGAAGTAAAAGATCAATAAAAACTTCTCCTTCTCCCCTTGTTTAGCCGAAACCCAAACAACCTCAAAAGATCAAACCCTAAATTTTCTTTTAATCAAGTTTTGCAATAACAACTACAATCAAACCCTAGAAGCCTCTTTCACAACCAAAATCAATAGAACCTTCAAAAATCAGATTTAAAAAAAATATTTGCATGTTGATTTTATGAGAAAAGAAAAGTAGGGGTTTATATAACGATGATTTAGAGTAGATTAGAAGTGATTTTGTGAATTTTGGTGGTGATTGATGGTGGCTGTGGTGAAGGTCGGCGTAGGAAGTAGATGGGGGAGGGGAGGAGTCGAACTTTTTAACTGTATTTTTATAAAAGGAGTTTGAAAGAGATTATGAGTTTATATATTTACCAATCCGTTTTTGGAAAGGAGATGTGAATGTAATATTTATATAGTTACCAATTCCTTCTTAAATTGTTTTTTTTTAAAATAAAATCTGTAAAAAAAATATAAAAGGTTTGGTTAGGACCCCCCATAAAGGTTTCCCCCCGGCAGCAAGCAGGAGGGGGGGTGGGGGAATGGGCTTTATGAATATTTATTTGGTAATTTTGTATGTTTTTTTTATGATAGGCCCAAAAATGGCTAAATTTTAATGATCCCCTTTAAACTATTGTAAAAAAGGCTAATTTTGACCACGGTTTTTCGGCTAAAAGCGCGAATAAAATATAGAACATACTAAAATAAGAAATAATTAAGCCTTTCAAAAGCTAAAATTATAAATTTATTTGAATTTCCTCGAATGCTAAAATGGAAAAAAAATCCAAAGCAACGAAACTTTCGTAAAATATAAAAAACAACGATATTTAACAAGTCCCCCCGACAAAAATGCATACATAAAAAATAAATTCTATAAAAAAATGAGTAGAAATAGAAAAAAATTAGGGCTCGGTTTTATATTTTAAAAATAATAGGCCCGTGGAAAGATAAACAAATGTTAACAGTAAATATTTACGAAATAGAAAAAAAAATGCAAATGGGCCCCCTTTTGCCCTAAGTATGTATCCCAGGAATAGCAACCCTGAATTTTCAATTTAAAAAGGGGCAAGTAAAATTATCGTACCAAAAAGAAAAAAAACTTATGTTCCCTCCACGAAAACAACATGGAAAAAAATTTCATTATTTCCCTCGAGAAATGAAATTACATCACAAATTCCATTTCAAAGGACATGTGTTTTTACTTGCAACATAACCCGAGCCTACCTATAACAAAAGAATGGTAAAACTGTTCAAAAGCCAATTTTATTTAAGAAAACCAGAGTAAAAATCTTGTTTATATGGTGTATATTAAAAGATATCAATTTTTTCTTCACCTTAATAAGATTTTTTTTTTTTAAAAGGAATTATCTATCCCGCTCAAACATTCTCAAACAATGTCTACAACTCTTTAAATAGAAAACGAGACATTATTTGAGGGGAAGAAATAGTAAAATTCTTTCAAAATGATTTTTTTAAAAGGTCATCGCTGAATAAAATGGAAAAAGGTTGAACAATAACGGATTATCAATTAAAGGAGAGTTAGTGTATTTGTAACTCAATTGGTCTTAAAATGCTATTGGATTTAATCTTTAGGAACTAAATGGCAAAATTTAGGAGTTAGATTCCTAGTTATAATCTTAAGGGGTTAAAGAAGTCATTTCTATGAATAGATTAAACTTAGTTATAAGTATAAAATCCAAATAGAAAAAGACATAGAACCACAAGGACCATTCTTGCCAATTATCCAAACTTGGCCGGTTAATAATGAGCCTCTACACATTTCGCTCACACACATTCTTATTTAAAATCCAAACACTCCCAATATACTCTCGTCACATTTCGCTTCCTTCATAGCTTGAAAATCAAAACTCATTTTTAAGGAAAAAGGTACATTACTACTCATTCCTAATACATTTCTCATCATATTGGAAAAAAGAATTTGGTTAAAATTCCTTTTATCACTCGTAATCAGTTAAAAACATATTAGGGTTCATAATTTAAAAGTTGTAGTTTTTGTCTAATTAGTTGAGGGGCTTTGTGTGTTAGGGTCCGATTAAGGTGTGTTTGAAACAGTTTTAGATATATCATAATCATTGGTGAGATACATTGATTTTTCCAGGATGAATAAAGTGAAACATGTGTTCTTGAGTGAAACAGTTATAGGTTTGCATTTAGAATTATCGTATAACCACTTTATGCTATTAAAACACTGTTATGCTTCCTTTGATC
>BQNB010155050.1:0-15443 GCA_026074375.1 Tanacetum coccineum
TAACGTCAAAATCGGGCTTAAAACTCGAAAGTTACGCCAGTTTTACTACAACGGGAAATATAAACGTTTTAACATATTAAACACTTAGATGGTGATTAGCTATATAGAATTATGCATGGTAGTAATTACCCAATGTGATTAGTACTTATACGACCTTAATTTAAATAGGTTGCATCTGACGATTTGCGTGACGCATTATCTGTGATATACTTGACATACGCTCACTCAAGGTGAGTTCATAGCCCCACGTTTTACATAATTTTGTTTTAATAGTTTTTGGGGTGAGAAACATGCAATGTTTTATAATTGGACATAAGTGGTTAAGTTTTATATTTTGATTATGTGTTGCTTAAGTAGCGATAACCCTAGTTGAGCCCATCATCATGAACTATCAGTTACTGGATTGTGAGCGCGAATGTGAAGAATATATCTATTGGGATTGACATCCCCGTTCGGGTGATTAGCTATCACAAGGCAAACGAACGTATACCATGTCAAACATAGGATGTTGCGGGTTAGAACATCATCATGGGCAATGTAGGCCATTTATATGGTATTCATTTATGTCGAGCTTTAGTGTCATGAGCTTAGGGCAACGTAATTACATTTATATGATGTCTGCATCTGTTTCATTATCATACACTCAGGAAATCTTGTGGTCCTACAATATACGATTTATCAAACCTATGAATTCACCAACATTATTGTTGACGTTTTAAAGCAATGTTTTTCAGGAGATCAATAAGCATAAGGTGCAAGGGATACATTGGTGGTGTTGATTTGGATATCCTGCAATTAATGATTTTGATCACATATTCATTTTGTTATCTGTTATGGGCTATAAATCTTTTTATTTTTGAACAAGGTGAAGCTCGGGCTTATTACATTACTTTGCTAAATCCAATGTATCATTTTTAAATGACTTTTTGGTCGTTTTTTTATACATCTTGTCTTATTGATCTATGATGTAGTACACGCCCCGGACCCTTATTTCCACTGCGAACCCAATTTGGGGGTGTTCGGATTACGCTTGTATAATTATAATGGTTGTGGGCTAATACCCTCGGGTATTAGCCATCTTAATGAAAGTCATGTTTGAGTTTGTTTTAAAGCGATTTCTTAATTTATCGTGATTGTTTAATTATTTTTTATCACCTTATACTTGTTTATATGTTTGAATATGTGACCTATCATTCAACTGGATCTATTGATACAGACCAAGTAATGTAGATACCGGGATAGCTCTCCATATCGTGTTTCATATTACTGAACCAATAAGACCAAAATAAACGTTTCTATCTTTGTCTTTAATTATGACCCTTAGTTTAGTTGGTACCGGTAGGTGACCGTTTTTGTTTCCATAAATCTTGCTCTTAATTTACTGATAAAGATTGGGGACAAAAAGTGGACTACCAGTATATAAAGCACCGTCAAACAATCAATGGGTAAAGTCACGTTGGCTAGGGTTTTAACAGGGTCACCACTGCTTTAATTCTCTAAGATAGATTATAATTAAACTAAAGGATGCTTTATGCGGATGCGTTAATTATGACAGGATTAATCGTGTCTAGGTCTTAGGATGATGTCCTGCCTAAGTCTTAAGAATGATATGCTGCTTTGAGATAAGTAAATCATTGCCACTAATCAAACATACCAGCTAGCATATGAATCCGAATTTATATGGCTAATTTACAGTTTTCTATCATTTGGCCTGTACCGCTTTTCTATCTTCTAATCTTCTTCTTTTATGTTTATTGTGTATGAAATTGGTATTTGTTTCACAACAACCTTTGTGCCAGTCTCTCGGCTGTAAACCCCATTCTTTAGACAACGTACATAGATAGGTTTAACCAGTAATTAGACTAATTAAATATTGATAATATAGGATTAAGTTTCCACTCTTAGTGTTTGACACCTTTCTTACCGCAAACTCCATCTTGACCGGGTACACTGCTCGTTAAAGTATTGTTTTAGGATTGCCATCTAAATATAAATTTAAAACTTGATAATCAAATAATTGACCCTACACGACAGCACATCAGGTTTTTGGCGCCGTTGCCGGGGAGTGAATTAATTAAACCTTATTCTTATCAGTATTTCTAACCATTAATTAATTAATGTAATCTAATTATTTAAATTCTGTTTGTATTGTGTGTTTTAAAATTGTTTGTTTAAATTCCTGCATTGCTCAATACGACGTATTCAATTCATTAAATACGGCGTATTAGTCCATTTTACCTTTTTCTCTATTGTAAGTTGATTACAGGAAAAAAATGGACGACCCAAATATCACCATGGAGGAATACATCAGACTTGAAGAAGAAAAAGCTTGAAGACATGGTCAAACGTTCAATTGGAAACTGCCATGTTAGGGAAAGTTGAAAAACTATGAAGTGAGGGACAATTGTTCCCATGAATTTGAACAGAATTCCCGGCCATCGTTCTTTGATAATACATTATAGCAATACATCTGAAACCCACGGTGTTAAACATTCGAGAATTTTCGGAATTTTGAATGACGGATTTTAATCTTTGACTTTTCGAGTCTGACTTGACTTTTGACTTTTGGTCTTTTATTTTCACATAAAAGCGATTACCGCGTAACCGGTAATTTTTCGGAACATATTTAAAGGAGATATATGTTATTCCTAGGTTGATTTATCAAAAACGAGCAGCTAAATCACGTTTTCATTATTCGGACTCTAAAGCAATTTGATGTAAAACGACATTCCTGACAACTTTTTAGTTTTGACCGAGACCCGAAAACAGTCAGAAAGGGGATGAAATGCCCTCGCAAGATTTAGAAACTAGAAAATAATTAAATTATATTTAATTAACACTTTTTATTAAATAAAAATATTTAATAAATTAGTCATCATTTTAATAGAAAACGTTGGTTGATAACGCAAATATATGGGTTAGAAATTTTTTTTATTTATTTATTTCTATTTTGACTTTTGAACGAGACGTAACCGGTTCACCAAATAAATAACGAACATTTTTATAAATGTTATAAAATGTTTATGAAATATTATCAAGTAAATACTCATTTTTCGGAAAAAATGATTCCCGTACGCCCAATGGCGCAAGTTTCGTATTTTAATTCATCCGTTAAGTCGCTCAAACGAGTCCCGAATTGTTATTTAACGAAAGTTACACTTTTGGTCCCTGTGAAATATTTACACAATTAACCCTCAATTATTATACACATTACACTTTCATTTTAAAGTTTTATATATATATAAAAATTATATATCTTTTTTTCATTTCATAACAAAAACACACATACATATATAATTCTCTCCTCTCTCTCAATTATCCGGCCTCTCTCCAAAGCCGGCCAACATGCCGCCGCGTCGGAAAACTTTTCCGGCGGACTTTCCGGGCCGGATTACCAAAATCGATCCCCACCACCAAATCTACCCGATCCCCACCATCACTCTCCTCCACTCGCGCCTCCACCCCTCCACCACCACCCAACCGTCATTGCCTCCACCACGACCCACCAAGGATGCGTGGGTTTTATATTTACACGGCAAGGGTGCGTTCGGTTTGTGATGACCGACCAAAAAGGTGCGTTTGATTTTGATAACCACCCAAGGGAGGGTGCGTTTTGGTTTTCTATCACCAGCTAGGGTGCGTTTGGTCCTGGTGGTTTATTCCACCTCAACGAGGGTGAGTTGGGTTTTCACCCAAGACAGGTGCGTTTGGTTGTTAAACCACCCGAAAAGGGTGCGTTTCTCATGGGTTTAGGGAAGCAGCTAGGGTGTTTGTTTTATGGTTTTGCACCACCAGCGGGTGCGTTTATTTTTCTACAGATTGGGGTGCGGTTTGGTTGTGGTTTAACAACAAAAAGGATGTGTTTGTTTGTTCGGTGGCAGGAAAGCCGCAAAAAGGGGGCGTTCGTGTTGGGTTATAACCGCCACAAAGGGTGGGTTTGTTTCGGCAGCCACCACGACCCACAAGGGTGCGTGGGGTGTCGGGTCAAACCACCAGGCCAAGGTGCATTGTGTATATATCTCAACACCAACCAGGGTGCCGATTGGTTTAATATATTGGCACCCATAGGGTGCCGTTGGTTAGGCTTGCCAGACCACACGGGTGCGTTTGGCAGTCACCACCACCACAAAGGGGTGCGTTTGGTTTTCGTTAAAACTGACTAGGATGCGTTTGGTTTAGAGAGGACAACAAATGGGATGTTTGGTTTGGTTTAGTTTGTAAAACAACCGAGGGTGCGGGTGGTTTGTCAAAAACGCAGCGGGTGCGTTTTGGTTTATGTTAACTCGGAAAAAAGGGTGCGTTTTGATTTGGGTTAAACACCGAAAAGGGTGAAGTTTGGTTTGGCTACGTAAAAAGTATTTCAATTGTTTCATTAAATTGACCGATTAATTAAATGTGATAAAATCTATTTAATCTTGCGGCGTCTAGTAAAATATGATATTAATATTAAAACGGGATTGATATAAATCTATAAGTAACATTAGATGTATTTTAGGTGAGTTTTTGGGACAAAAACGGATTTTTGGACCTTGTGTAACGGGTACATTGGTTGGAGCAATAAAACTGGGACTTGTGATTAGGGTTCGAGATTTAAAAAGTTAGATTTTGGTTATTAAAATATACAATAGTATTTTTTTATGGACGTTTTGATATAAAACGGGACTTTTAACTCCCAATAACGAAGAAACTGGAGTGAAATCGAAATATACACTTTAGTAAAAAAATAGGTTATTTTTAATATATATTAAATCTGACAGATTAATTAATTAAATGATTTGAGCACTTTCGGTCCTTTCTGCCTTCCGGCGGAAACAGAAGTTGGTTTAATGGCGTTTTACTTTGCCGCGAGGATTGTCAGTTTTAAAAATTAAGACATAGCGGGTCAAAACTAAAGGTCAACGTAAAAGTCAACGGATATTTTAATTAATATTAATACATTATGAGTACGATTTTGAGTGATAAAATAAGGTCGGTTAATATATTATTTCAATTAATTATTTTAAGAACATTGTTTGGTCCTAAAAACGAAGAGTCTAAAAATAGTAACTTTCTGTAAATATTCGAGATAAGTTATAATTGGACGTGAAAAATAGTTATTATAATAAACTCATACTTAAGGGGTTTGGGTTTTTTTAAAGACGCACAAGTGGATTTCTCATCACATGGATGTATGTAGTATGCATATAAAAAAGATGGTTATGGTTTCGTCGGTCACGATGTACGCATCGTTATTCGTATTTAATACGTGTATTATATCGAGCGACATAATTATCGGTCGTGGTCAAGATAGTTGCCAGTTTCGGTTGTGATTTATTTGGATTATTTGATCGTGGTATTTGATCAAGGTGAGTTCATAACCTCGCTTTTCAATCTTTTGAATGTTTATAAACCCGCGAGGGGGATACATGCTTGTCTATAAACTCTTACACTTACTCGGCTACCTTATAACAATGTGATTGTTTTTAAAGGATATTGTGAGTTTTCTAGCCATGTTTTTACTGGTTTTACATATATTTTTGGGCGAGAACCATGCTTGTTTACAAATGAATTTACATGGTTGATACCTGTCTTGGTTACATACCCATTTATATACTCGCGAGGAGATTACTAATACTTGGTTTAGTTTTTTGTAACGTAAACACCATACTATATTTTATGATTACGGATTAACTTAAGTTGCATGCTACTGTTAATTACTCGGGAGGGTAAGCCGCGAATGTTATAAGATAGAATCTATTTGAGGATTGAAATCTTTCCCGTTTGGTTGACTAGCGGCTTTCACTTGAGAAGAACGTTTATACCATGTCGGATTACGATTGGATTGGCGCCTGCGGGGCCAACAATCACATACACATATTATTTTCAGAAATGCCTGGGTGTCCTTGGAGGGGACACCTATGATGGGTACATAAGCGTCTAAAGCAAAGAAAGCTGCAAGAAATCATGATCCATTGGCTTTAGTTGCAAATTCACATGCTCATTCTTCATATTCTTATGCAAGTTCATAATACTTTCGTTCACCACAACCATACTATGTCACTCATCCTTTATTCATGATTGATAATGATGATGATTATGAAGGGGAGATACAAGGAAATGCTTAAGAAGACAAGCTTTCAACTACAATGATGTTATTAGCATGAGCTATCACTCAACACTACTCAACTCTAACCAATAATCATCTTCGAAGATCATCAAACAAAAGGAATCAAGTTGTGATCCAAGATGGTCGTGTGGATATTTAAAGCAAGAATGTTAGATATGCTAGGATGGAAATAGGATTGAAGAAAGAACAAAGAGGAATCAAGCAACTAATGCAGAAAATGGTCTGGTTCAAAAGATTGAAGAATATGATCAGAATGTTCAAAGGATTCCAAGAACTGAGTCAACTCCAAGAAATACAAATGTTTAGTGCTACAACTGCAATGGAATAGGCCACTATGCACGTGATTGTCCAAAACCTAGAGTTCGTGATGCAAAGTATTTAAGAGAATAGATGCTACTCGCGACCAAAAATGAAGCCGGAGTGCATCTAGACGAAGAAGGAAATTATTTTATGCTCGATAATGCTTATGGAGATAATACGTTGGAAGAGATAAATGCAGCAGTGATCATGATGGCATGCATTTAACCTACTGATGATAAGTCTAATGTTGAACCAACTTATGATGCTGAGTTAATCTGTGAGTTAAATGCATCTCAAATCAATATGATCAATGGATTACTCTTAAAGAGTAATCATGAACACAGCCATCATGAAAAACTCAAAACTATTATATACACATCTGTTGATGATCAAATTGATTCTGATATCATTTTTGATGATCCATATGTTGACAATAATAGTGGACAAGCTGAACATAATACAAATGCTCATGATCAACCTTTTCCTGATTTTGAATCCCTGATAAATAATGTTCAATTAGAAGCTGAAAATCAACCCAAAATGAATATTGAGCTACAAAAGCAAAAAAGCGTTGCTACAAAAGGAACTTGAGACGTGTAAGGAATGGGTTAAAGAATTTGAAAATAAACCAGATCAATTTTTAAATTACATAGAAGCATATGAAGATTTTAAAAACGAAATAAATGTTGAAACGGAACAACTTTACAACGAAAAAGAAGAGATTCGAGATGAGTTTTTAAAATCACGTGATGAAACTTTGAAAATAAAAAATGAAACTGAATCGTTCAAAAAGGCTTTCAAAGCAAGAGAGTATAAGTATCTTGAGGATATTGTCACATTATAAGAAAAAATCAAATCTCATAATCAAATTTTTTACAAAAATGTCACATTCTCATCAAACAATTCATATGCTTGGTAAAAAACCAAGTCCGTTTTATGATCCTTACATGAAAACTGGGTTGGGTTATTAGAATCTGAAACGTCTCAAGAAAGCCATTGCAGCACAAGCTAAGATTTATAATGGAAACAGTCTCAACAATAATAAATTGAAAATTGATTTACCTAATTATGAGGAAACTCTTGAGGACGCCAAAAAAGTCGATTAAAGATGAAAAATAAAATGATTCCACTTGACTATTCAAAATTAAATGCGCTTTATGAATCATATGTTCCTCAAATGGAAATTTCTGCTGAACAAACTTATTTCTCATATCCTTCTACTTCTAATGAATCTTCTGAATCAAGTTCGAAGAAGTCACACTTACCTGCTAAAAAGATACCAAATGAAAGTCAATTGCTAAAACTTTTTTGTTAATTTGGACAAGGAAATCAAAGAGTTAGGAAAACTCATTAATATTCATCATAAAATGGATAAAGACACAAGTTTTATCTATGAGAATAAAGGTGATATAAGACGCATTTTTACTTTGGAGATAGTTCTGATTTCAAGGACATTGAATGAATGCTCAAAAGAAATTAAACATGAGATTACAGCAGAAGTACAGGAGATGTTAGAAATTTTTGAGTCAATGGAAAGAAAAGTTGAGGAACAATCACAAAAAGATGAACTTTTTCAAAAAGAAATCGATTGACTTTTAGAAACATCCTTAGAAAGAGAAGTTAGGGATTGTGTGCTAATTTCTGTTGAAAAACAAAAAAAAAATGAGATGTTGATACTTGAGAAATAAAAAATCTCAAATGACTCCAAAGATATCCAAGCAAATTTGCTCAAACGAATCAAGATTCTTGAAAATGATTTTAAAATATCTCAAGCTCAAAGCATTGATTTTGAACTAAAATTGCAACATCGAAAAGAGAAAAGTGCTTGTGATATCTCTTGGAATTCAAAAATGGCAAAGTTGAATAGTGAAAATGTGTCGTTAAATATTCAAGTTGCATCTTTGATCGAAGGGAAAATATAAAACTTGAATATCAAAAGGTTTTCAATTCGATCAAAACGACACAGGTTCAACATCAACAGGAAGTTAATGAGTTAATTCAAAATGTCAATCAAAAGACATATGCTTATGGTGATGTGCTTGCGATGAATCAAGATCTTTTGATGACAATTTCAGAACTCACAGATAAGCTTAAAATTGCTGAAAAAGGGAAGAATGTGAACACTAAGTGTAACATCCGGGAATTTTTGGAATTTTAAAGGACTATTTTAAATCTTTGACTTTTCGAGTCTGACATTGACTTTTTGACTTTTAGTCTTTTATTGTCACATAAAACGATTACCGCGTAACTGGTAAAATTTTTGGAACATATTTCAATAATAAATCATATTTATTATTACACACCTCGAGTACAAAGTTATTTTTAACTTATTTGATTCGAAAACGAAAAAGATATATATTAATTCATAGTTGATTTATAAAAAAACAAACCACTAAATCACGTTTTCACGATTCGGACCCTAAAGCAATTTGATGTAAAACGATATTTCAGACTACTTTTTAGTTTTACCCGAGACTTGAAAACAAGCAGAAGAGGGCAAAAACAGCCTCGCAAAGTTTTGAAAACTGCACACAACGGGTACCGACACACAAGAATAATTAAATTTATTTTTAATTATCACTATTTATTTAATAAAAATATTAAATAAAATCATTTAATATTTTACTTATTTAAGCATTGTTGATAACGCGAACATCCGAGTTAAAATTTCATTTTTATTTTAACCGAGTCACTAAATAAATAACGAACATTTTTTTAAATGTTATAAAAATAATTATGAAATATTATCAAGTAAATACTCATTTTTATCAGAAAAGTGATTTGGAAAATAATGGCGCAAGTTTCGTATTTTGAATCATCCGATAAGTGGCTCAAACGAGTCCCGAACCAATATTCTATAAAAGTTTCCCAAAAATTGCACCTTTAGTCCCTGTGGAATACTTACACAATTGACCCTAGACTTTGATAAACTTTCTATTTTCAATTTTAAACTTTTATATATATAAAAGTTTTACATTTTTATTCATTTAACACAAAAATTAACACACACATTACACATAAACACTCTCTCCCTCTCCCTCATTTTCGGCCACCTCCTCCGGCCAGCGGCCGCTGTCGCCGCCGCCGGAAAACTTTTCCGGCCGAATCCAAAAATGATCCCCATCACCCGATTTATCCGATCATCACACCCACTCGCGGTCACGCACCGCCCACCCCTTCACCACCACTCAGCCGCCGCTGCCTCCTTCATAACGCCACCTACACCACCACTGCTGCCGCTCCACCCTCGTCACATCACCATCCTCATCTACCGACAGCACCATCATCGCCGTCGCGACCAACCACACAGATGCCACCACCACCGTACGGCCACCCACAAGGGTGCGTTGGGTTTAATGTCACCCAAAAAGGGTACGTTTGGCTGTGATAAAGGCACCGAGGGTGCATTCTGGTTTAAACAGCACCACATAAGGGTGCGTTGGTTTGACTATCGCACCATCAACGGTGCGTTTGGTTGATCTCATCACCACCAAATGGTGTGTTTTCATCAGAATAGGGTGCGTTTGGATTTGATATGCACCAAAGAGGGTGCGGTTTGGTTGTGGGTTCATAACACCAAAGAGGGTGCGTTGGTTTTGGTAATCAGCCGAGGGTGCATTGGATTTAGCACCAGCCGAGGTTGCGGTTGGTTTTGTTAAAATGCAACAGGGTGCGTTTGGTTTGTGATAGAAACACCTTTAGTGTGCGTTTGGCTGATGTGGGCAGCTATGAGGTATGTTTGGTTTAGTAGAATAAACAAACTGGGGTGTTTGGTTTTAGGGATTAACAACATATTAGGTGCGTTTGGTTGTCAATTAAGCACCAAGAAGGTGCGTTTGGTTTGGCAGAAACACCCAAAAGGGGTGTTTGGGTTGGCAGAAATACCCAAAAGGGGTGTTTGGGTTAGCAGAAATCCGCTAAGGGTGTGTTTGGGATTTTTTGGTTTAGTTCTACAACAAAAAGGGTGCGTTTGGTATAGTGGCAGCAGCTAGGGGGTGTTTGGTTTGGCTGTCAAGCACACCGAAGGGTGCGTTTTGGCTGTTACAGCAGACTAGGGGCATTTGGTTTGTTAGAAAATGATTAGGGTGCGTTTGGTTTATAAAGAAACAGATTATGGTGCATTTGGTTTTCATATTATGCACAAAGGGTGCGTTTGGTTTTGTAGAAACAAGATAGGGTATGTTTGGTATTAAAAACAGCCCACAAAGGGCGTTTGATTGTGGGTTTAATAGCCCACAAGGGGCGTTTGGTTGGGCAGAAAACATCATAAGGGGGTGTTTGTTTGGTTTGGCAGATTTTCCAAACGGTGCGTTTGGGTTGCAGGCGAAAAACGTTATAGGGTGCGTTGGGTTAGCTGTTCACCAAAAGGGCGGTTTGGGTGAGGCAGAAACAACTTTAGGGGTGCGTTTGGTTTCATATAAAACGATGGATAAATATAACAATAAGGTTTTAAAAATATTAAAACCGGATTATATATAAAGGTGGTTAAATGGTTAAATAAATGTAAATAATTATTATTTATTTTGATTTAGTTTATATATTAATATATATATATATTCTTATTATATATATATATATATATATATATATATATATATATTATTATATATTTATATATATATATTATATTATATAATATATATATATATATATTTAAAGCACGAGGATATTGCAACACGGTTTGTTTGAAAAGTGGAAAAAACATTGGATTTTATAAATATGGAAAACATTATATAAACGGGAAAAGTCATGATGAAATTTATATAATTTTCTATATATTTATGATTCACAAAAACTGCTATTTCTTTAGAAATCGATAAAATGACTAAATTATATTTTAAAAATATACTAAAATATAACTATACGATAATCTGAGCAACGAACGAAAACTATACTTTTACAATGAGACAACTATTTTGGACACGACCCGTCGAGGAAACGAAATGTAAACTTATAAAATATTATTTTATCATTGTCAACTAGAAGATAGCATCATAATTGTCGTAAAAGCTGTACAAACACGTTTTAAATAAATTTGTTAACCTTAAAAACATTGTTTACATATATAACGTGAACTTTGTATTTTTCTTAATGGTTTTCTTTGATATATATTTCTCGATTTGAATTATATATTTGTTCAATTTTTTATATGTATTTTATACGGAATATATTAACCACCACTTTTGCGTTACTTCTATGATTGATTTTATTTATACCAACAACAAACTTTACAACTTTAAATCTAAATCTTTATCAACGTGTAGGCGTTTGACGTAAACATTCATCGGGAGACCAAAATACATTATTCCCATGGCTAGTAGGATTTAGGCCGACTTAAGTTATGCTGAATCTTCTTGATCGAGCTGTTCCAGTTTTCGGTTTGTGCTGATGTTAATTGTTGACAGTTCTGCAAATTCGTTTCTACAAACATAATGATAAAGTTTATAGCCCCAGTTTTTTACATGTTTTAAATTATATTTTTGGGGTGAGAACTATGCTTGTTTACAATGTCTTTTACATGGTTGATTACCTTGAACGTAAACACATAATATACTTTTATGTTTATGGATTTGCTATATGGTGCATGAAATGTTAAATTACTCCGGTGGGTCAAGCGCGAATGTTATAAGATGATCTATTTTGGGATTGACAATTCCCCGTTCGGGTGGTATATTAGCTATTACTGGGAAAGAAAAGTTATACCTATGTAGGATTACGATTAGATTGGGCGCTTGCGGGGCCAATCAAAATCACATAAACATAATATTTTTCATAAATTGCACGGGTGTCCTTGGAGGGGACAACCTATGATGGGGTACAATATTATTTTTCATTAATGGTCGGGTGTATTGGAGGGATCACCACGGATGGGGAACATATTCTTTTATTACTGGGCCCGAGTGCTTTTTCTTGGAGGGGATCCCACTACGATGGGTACACTCTTAATGTGGCCTTGAATAAAATAGGCGGTAATTTCATATAAGTCTACGTCGCAGTTTCATGAACTTAGAGTAATTGTAATCATTGTTTTATACTGACATGGATATTTACTATGCCTTGAATAAAGTGGCAATTCATACTTGAAACATTTTGGTGATATATATATATAAATATCATACATTCTTTGAACAATTGCGGTACAACGTTCATACGTACATTTTTATGGGACTTTTTGGGGATTGAATTGATATATGCATACTTTACAACTATTTATTTTCTAAAATTTCCATACATTACATTTTGGAAAGAAAAACATTTAAGGATTTTAAAAAATGCGTCATACAAACTATATAGATACCTTGGGTTCAACATTTATTACTTAATACAAAATCTATGAAATTACCAACTTTTTGTTGGGACACTTTTTAAGCATGTTTTTCTCAGGTGAATTAGATGCTTGGATTATTTGATGTGCACTGGAGTCTAAATTTGACAAGATCTCATTTATGGATTACTACTTATATACAAATGATCAAATCTCGTGGGGTTGTTTTCAAGCTTTTCATTGTGATGCAATTATGGGACAAATGTTATATCAATTTCAAGGAAATCAACAAGATTACTTTTCAAACGACACGTTTAGAGGTCGTTCTTGTGTATCTAGCACTTTGTATTATGAAGTAACGCCCCCCGGACATACTTCCGCTGCGACATGCATTTTTGGAGGTGTTACACTCTAATCCTCTCTTTGATGCTGACAACGAAATTTCCTCTAGTGACGACGAGTCAATTTCTGATGAGGACGTTCCGAGGAAATTTATTCGAACCCTCTTTTTGATGAAGAAATCATTTCTACTAAGATAGATCCGCATCACTTTAATGTTGAGTCTGATCTTATAGAATCTTTGCTTAATCGAGACACTTTGAATATTTCTTCTCCTAAGTTTGATTCTCTTCTCGAGGAGTTCTCCGGTGAACTCGCTCATATTGATTTAATTCCACCAGGAATTAATGAATGGCGACTTTGATCCCTGAGGATGGGGGGACATTCGTCTTGGTGTGTGATTGTTGTATGATATTTCATTCCCTCGAACCCGGAAGAATATAATTTAAAAAATTTATTGATGGCTTAATCGAGTCTTCTTCCCATCTCCTCTCCCCGCTGATTGTTAGTTTTATATACTTAAATGTATATATACTAAATAATAACTTTATGAGTAAATTAAGAAAAATTTCCAAGTTAACCTTGATAAAATTTTCCACTCTTAAAAATATTTATATTATGATTTTTATAAATACGTATTTTTTAAACCGGTTAAAGTAGGATCACAGGGTAGTTTCCCCAACGACTAGTGAAATTGAAACCACGTTTTAATTTGGATTCTGATTTGAATGAGCAAATGGATGATTTGATTATCTAAAGCAACAATTAAAATGGACAATTAAAAACAATTAAAACTAATACGAGAATAAAACGCGACAAAATAAACAAGTAAACTAACTTTAACCCCTAAAAATGTAAACTAAAATTATAAACCTAAGATAGGACAAAAGAAAATTTTAGGAAAAAGAAAAACATTTTTTTTGGCTTTTTAGATTAAAAAATATGATTTTTCTAAAATTTGAACTAATTAAAAACTATTACAAAACTAAATAAAAACTCTTTAAATTTAAAGTTCCTAAAAATTTTTATAAAAAATTACACTAATTAAAGAAAATGCGCAGGATAGTTTTAAAAAATATTAAAAAGCCCTAATTTTTATCTTTTTATAAAAGTTTAATTAAACTAATTAAAACATAAACCCTAATTTACTTTATTAAACATTTAAACTTAATTAAAAAACTAATCTTAGGGGACTTAATGTGTTAAAGACTTAAGGGACTAACTGGTTAAAAAATTTATACGGGCATGGATTAACTAAGAAAACAAACTAAACGAAAAATTCAAGATAGTCCCTGAGGACCTAACCTCCGTTAAAAACAAATGTCCAATTATAAGCTCAAAATTCTAAAAGTGCTTATATTAAAAAATTGGAAAGAGCAAAGTTGAAAGGAAGCTAGTAGGGAAACAAAAAATTAATTAAAAACCTACTTGGTCTGGAAAATACAAATATGCTCAAATAGAAGCTTATTTTTGAACTGACCTCTGATAGGAGGCCTTAACTCTTGTTTTTAGTAAAAATAAGCTATATAAGACTCAATATTAATTCAAAATGAAAAAAGGAAAGAAGTTCTATTTGCGTTTGGACTAGCTTAAGTCATTAGAAAAGAAAAATTGAGAATAAGTGAACTCATTTTAAAAGCTACTTAAATTTTAAATCATGAACTAGGCAAACTCAGAAAACAAAAGCAATAAGGCAAAAATCTAAATTAAGTAACAATTTACTCAAATTGAAATTTCTAGACTTTGAGCTAATGTAAGAATTATAATAAACTGATTTTTATATTTCTATTAGCTATAACTTCTTTCCATTTTAAGCTAAGATTCAAAATTTAATTAAGCTAAATTACTACCTACTGTTTTTGGTTGTTTTTGGTTTTTTAGTTACTTTTGACAGCAAAAATAAGCTAGGAAAATAAGCTAGAAAATGTAATTTAAGTCCTAATCTGTATTAAGCCATAACTAAACTATAAGATGCTAAAAGATAAACTATTAAATCCTAACTTTGATGGCTTAAATTGGGATTTGAATATCAGCAGTACTAACTAACTTAGTACTGCTGATGCAAAGTTCTTTTTTTTAAGAAGCTGAAATGGCTAAGAAAATAAGCAGTAAATTAAAAACTAAAACCTAAACTATATCAAGCTATATCTAAATTACTTCTATCTTGAATTTAAGATCCTAAATCCTACTTTTACTCAACTAAAAATTAAGCTAAAGGTACCAGTACTAACTTTTGAAAGCAGTACTAACTTTTTAGTTAGTACTGGTAGTGTAAAGTGTCAGCAGTACTAACTTTTGTTAGTACTGGTGCACTTTTGCACAAGTGTAAACCACGAGTGCAGGTTTCCTAAGGAAATTCCTGCACTAAGACACACTCAAATTGAGTGTATAAACAAAGTTCAAGCAAATTGCACAAATAATTTTGACTTTTAG
>BQNB010155051.1:0-15443 GCA_026074375.1 Tanacetum coccineum
CATTCTATGTAGTAGTCTTTGCACTTAGACATTGTAAAATAGTATGAATCATAAATTTCCATTATGGAGAGAAGAATGCTTTATAGAAAGTAAGTTTTTGTGAAACCTGCTCATACCCTATTAATGCAAGTTGTTCAAAGATGGTAGCATTGGGTAGACAATCAACACCATCAGCATCTTCCAGATGAAGATCTCTTCTAACAATCAATTCAGTTATGATTATCTTCTTTCCATCCACTAGGGCTTGTAACTGTACTTCCCCATTGACAGTTTTGACCTTGACAGTAGCCCAGAATTGTTCAATGCACGAAGTATATATAGTGGGATTGATCGTTAGTGCATATCTTATAGGGTTTGCATTTAGAAAATCCACAATTTGTTCAAACCCTTCACTTTCTGCGGGTTTAGACAAAAACGCGACCATGTTATGAGTATCAGCAAACTTTAGATTCGCCATTTGTGTTGGGTTTTGATGATGGATGATAAAATTGAGTTAGGGTTTATGATTAGAGAGTATTTGAAAGAGTGAAATCGATTAAATGATTGATTGAAACCCTTAATCGAAGTATTTATGAAAATACCCTCAACAACATTAACTTTCGCCCAGCAGTAGTAAGTTATGCCTAGCAGCATTAACTTTCACCAGCAGTAGTAAGTTATGCCTAGCAGCATTAACTTTTACCAGCAGTAGTAAGTTTATGCCTAGCAGCATTAACTTTCACCAGAAGTAGTAAGTTATGCCTAGCAGCATTAACTTTCACCAGTAGTAGTAAGTTTATGCCTAGTAGCATTAACTTTGAGTTACCAGCATTAACTCCAATTACAGTCCAAACACTCTGTCTGTTTTTAATATATTCAACTCTCTTTTTGTTTTTCAACTCACAAATTTTCACATAGCTCTCTATCTGTTTTTATTCTCACCAATTCTCTCAATTCTTTTTCTCACCAAAACTCTCTATTTATTTTCTCTAATAACCGAAGCCATTTTACCATCAACAATCTAAACACTTTCTTTGCTTTGTTCTAGAAATGTTAGTCTAAAAACCAAGGAAAACACATTCCATAAGGCAATTTTCACAATAAACACAGTATTTATTATTATCTAAACAGTATATACGTATAACCAACAGTAGAAACTCCAGCAGTATTAAGTATAACCTAGCAGCACTAATTATAGCTTAACAGGCAAAAACTTGTAATACATTAAAAACAATAACAAATTGCATAGACAAAACTCTACAAAAACATAAAGAGGTAAATGATTTTAAGGATTTAGCATTCCAATACTACAATCAAATATTGAAGCCTACTTACAAATCAAAAGCTTTTTGCAAGTAAATCTGCACATCTTGACAGTATAGATTTTTGAACCAGTTGAATTCAACTTCTTATACATTGCAATTCCTAATAAAATGATGTCTAATCTATATATGATTTGTTTTTGAATGAAAAACCGATTTTTAATTATGCAAAATAGTACTATTAATTGTCAATAAAAGATCTTGGTATGCATAAATTTATATACCCATAATCAGATTAGTATGATATGAATCCAAAGCACTTGTCAGCAACACTTGAAGCAACGCCAAATACTACTCAGATTAACCAGAGATCATATTCTCCTGGGTTGAGGATAGGGAGTCTTGCAGTCAGAGTTGTAGAAGTAGTTCCTGCCTCCATCTTATCACTGAGAATTAGATCTAGTATGTGTTGTTTGTTTCTTCTTATTCAAAGCTTCACCACAAGCTCTGATACCACTTGATGGTCCTGGTGAAAGGATCTTGAACTCCTAAGCTTGATGTAAGGTTTAGTATCCTTGGATAAATCCAAAGGCACTAAGACTGAAACTTTGAGTGTATGATATAAACTATGCGGAATCTAGTTTATACCACTAAGAAGAATAAAGAAAAAGTATGTTTGAGACACAGAAATACAACCAAAACAATAAGCTTCAATATATTAATACGAACACTCTTTGACAGTGTTAGGGTTTACAACCTTGAAGCTATGAATACTATGAAAGACTGATATGATGTGATGTGATGATTCTAAAACCATAACCTAGGATCTCCTTTTATACACCAAGGAGTCCTTTACAAGATAACTACAAATCTTCTAAACTTTTACAAGATATTAACATATCTTCTAACTATATAAGATATACACAGAATAAGTCCATACATATCACAAAACGCGTTTAACTCTTCATCAGTCCTAATCTTCATGCAGCAGTGTTAACTTCTCTTCAGCAGTATTAAGTTAGTACTGGCAGTACTAACTTTTACTCTAGCAGTACTAACCAGTTAGTACTGGTAGTTATAATCTGAGCAGTACAAACTATTTAAGCTTGGCAGTACTAAGTTGAACCAGCAGTATAAACTTTGTAGAAGCCCTTAATTCCCAACAATCCTCCCCTAAACTTGTGATTTACCTCCAAATCATCAAGTTTCTTGAATTAAACCTTTTTGAGAGGATTCTTCCAAACACTCTTCTACTTTTCAATCTGTGATCTAGTAAATCTGAGAAGTTCAAATGCCATTTCACTTTCATTGTCAACCTCTAGCTTCCCACTCAGCATTCTTGAAAGCATCTCTTGAGTAAGAGGATATGTCTTCTCTACCAGCATGTGAATAGCAATGCCAGT
Source organism: Tanacetum coccineum (assembly GCA_026074375.1). Lineage (NCBI taxonomy): Eukaryota > Viridiplantae > Streptophyta > Magnoliopsida > Asterales > Asteraceae > Tanacetum > Tanacetum coccineum. Next base: position 2,645 of record BQNB010155051.1, read on the forward strand.
ATCCATCAGTAATACATGAATTCCACATGAATCAAATAATCTCCAGCTGATCAATGTGTAATCCTGTTGAGCTTTCCAGACTTCATCATCTTTACTTGGTTCAAACACAGTAATGAGATCTCCCCAAAGTAATCTGTCATATCCTTCTAGGCTTGCAGTCTCAAACCTTTCTTTAACCAGCCTATATAAATCTAACACATCCTGCCTATTAAAATCATCAAGCATCTATGTAAATATCTTGTAAGATTTAGTATTTCCATTAGCTCTAATGATCTTATAATACATCTTGTCTTCTGATAGAACATGTGTCTTCCAATCAACTATTGGATACTTTGTAGCTAATGATTCAACACTTTGGCTACATCATCTCCTGGAATTATATCCAAATGAGCTCTAAGCTCTTCTTTCTCAGCATCATCCTCCATCTTTTATCTTTTAGAACTCTCTTCACTTTGCTTTTCACCTGCTCTTTTCTTAGCAAGTGTTTTCTTTCTACTGCCTCCAGCCTTCTTTTTACTACCTTTTTCCTTATCATCTGATGCCATAGGTACAAAAGAGTTTACCTGTTTGTATGTTTTGTCAAAGAGCTTTTGAATCTCTTCATAACTCTTTCCTTTCAGCTGATTGTGTTTATATCCACCTATATTCTTCAGGTATGTACACATTATATTCCTCATATGAGTTTTGGTGGGTGGTTTACTCCTTTGTTCTGCAGCTCTATGTGGTATAAAGAACCTTTTTCTTTCTGCTATCATCTCTACTAACAGTCTTGATTTTTCTTCAATGGAGTATAGTTATTGTTCCTCAGCTTGGACTCTTGCAGCTAATTGCTCAGCAACTTCAATCATGGCTTGAATGTTATCCATTTCTTCATAGATAGCTGCTCTGCTAGCTTCTTCTTATGCAACTCTTTCTTTTTGCAGTCTTTTAAATTTAGCTTGTTCTTCAACATGGAGTCTGAGAGCCAATTCTTCATCACTTTAAATCTGGTCCTTCTTCTTTAATGGCTTCTTTGGTTCGTCATTATGGCTTTTCCCTTGTCTTTTGCTGAAATCTTTAAAACTAGTGGTGAAATAACTTCTCTTCTTGCAACTTCTTCAGGTTGTTGAAATGAGATACCTCTGCTTTGGGCCTTGTTTGGTGACTTTTTTCTTTTCCACTCTTCAATAGATCCACATGTGTGCCTTCAGCAAGTGTTACAATCCATCCATATCTGTTTCAACAGTAAACTCTTCAGGAATTGCTTTAGCAGTGCTATAAGATCCTTCACATCAGTTGTTATGGTTCATCTGTAGTAAAGTTATTAAACACTTGGTCCTGTAAAATCCTTCTGGGTTAGTCATATAACAACATCTTATTACATAAGATTTTCATCACTGTCCTTAGAGAACTTGAGAGATTAATGGAATTCAGTTATGAAAAAAAGGTTATCAGGTTTTACCTTGTTTAGGTTCTGTTCTTCTTTCAGCTTTGCTTGTTTTTCTCTTGCTCTTGTGACTCTGAACCACACAATATTATACTTCTATTTCCGCAATACCATTAGTTTGATTTTTGCAACAACCTCGCCCATGAGTTCATAGCAATATTGAAAAGAATGCACATCAAAAGCTGATTCAGTAGTGATCAGTCTGAGTAACGCCCTCTGTATCTAAACACTTTGTGTGTCTACTCGACACGGCCAACTAGAGCTTTGATGGCTCTCATTCGGGTGCTTATTTGCAGAGCTACTAGAGTATAATGTCATGAGAGATGAAGCCTAGATGAATTACAGTAGAGATGCTATGGAAGTGAACGTCTAGTTGGATCGTAAACCTGCCAAGAAGAGAATTCGTGTCGGACGTTTGTACATGACTTAAAGTATGGGAGTTGTGCTCAACTAAGAACCATGACAATGTTATAGATTAATCGTCCATTAAAATAGATTAAGTCAGGTGAACGCTAGTATGAATATGTTCGGGTAGGTGCTGTTGATCTAGAAACAAGAGGCATGGATTAGATTGCCTATTTGATAGTAATACTATTTCACGATCAGGGAACTTAGAGCTGGATTGACTGAGGGCACATGTTGTGCACCGCTGAGTTGTGTAATCTATCCGATGAAGGTTTTAACTCGAAATTGCTGATGTACGATTATAGACCCTCGCTATCTTTAGACGGGTTAGAGACATTGGACTTACAAGAACGACCATCTAAATCACGTTTTCACGACTTGGGCTCCAAAGCAATTCGATGTGAAACGACATTCCTGACCAACTTTTAGTTTGCCCGAGGGATGAAAACGAGCCAAAACGGGGTAAGACACACGGCAAACATTTATACGAAACAAACTGCAACGGGACAGACAAAATAATTAAATTTGTTTTGTTATTTAATTATCAGTATTTATTTAATAAAAATATTAAATAAATTATTCATCATTCTAAATGAAAAGCGTTGTGATAACGCGAATACTCGGGTTGAAATCCATTTTTATTTCGGACGAAGCGAAACCGGTTCACAAAATGAATAACAAATATTTATTTATGTTTTAAAATTATTTATGAAATAATATAAGCAAATATCATTTTTATCGGAAAAATTGATTTTGAACAAAACGCATGGCGCAGTTTTAGTTGTGTTGGTTCATCCGTTAAGTCGCTCAAATGAGTCCCGAACCGCTTTTATCAAAAAGTATTAACAGGTTACACTTTAAAACCCCTCAATATTATAACTTGTCAACGTCTTAGTTATTTTTATATATTTATAAATCTTATCATTTTCTTTCTTTATCATCTCTTTTATACACACACACTAAAAAATTAAACTCTCTCTCTCCATAAATCGGCCATCGGCCAGCACCGCCGCCACCATCTCCCGGCCGCCGGAATATTTTTCCGTGCAGAGTTTTCCGGGCCAAAATTCAAAGAGGCTCCTCATGAGCGGATCTACTCGATCCCCACTACCACTCTCGGTCATGCGCCACCGTCACCACCCACTCCACTACCACTGCCTCCCCACCGCCGCTCCATAACACACTTCCCATAACTCCGCTCTGCCATCAACACTAACACCACACCACCGAAATCATCATATTATACCACACCACTGCCGCACTAGGAGGGTGCGTGTGGTGGTTGTATATAACAGCCATGAGGGGTGGTACCACGGGGATTCGTTTTGACAGCCGCCACGACCCACAAGGGTGCGTGGGGTGTCGGGTCAAACCACCCGCCAATGGGTGCGTTTTGGTTATGCAAAATAGCCCAAGGGGGCGTTTGTCGTGGGTTCGCAGCCGGGTCGGGCCGGGTTGTGGTTTTTACAGCCGCAAGGGAGGGTGTATGTGTTTTGTTTTTATGGTGAAACCCACCACTAGGGTGGTTGTTTATTCGGCGGTGACAGAAAACCCCGCAAGGGGGTGTTTGTTTGTCGGGTCCCCTGGTCATGAGCCACAAAGGGGTTGTTAGCCAAGGGGTTTGTGGCGTTTGGGGTGGATGGTTATAAAGGGGTGTTTGTTTGTTGAGGTTCCTGCCTTTACTTAGGGCGTTGTTTGGCAGCCCATAGCGCCCCATGAGGATGGTGGCGTTCGGTGGACAGCCCCAAAAGTATTGTGTGTTTAGTCGTAGGACAACGATTAGGGTCCGCTTGGTGTTAATAGCAGCGAGCTAGGAGTGTCGGGTTGTGGGTTCACAGCCGTAGGGTGCATAGGATACTGTCACAGCCGCGGGTGCGGTTGGTTTGGTTGTTCGCCGATAGGGACGTTTGGCTTAACAGCAGCCATGCACATGAGTGCGTTTGGCTGCTGTAAATACCATTAGGGTGCGTTTGGCTTTCACACCCGCAGCAAGGGCTGCGTTTGGCTTGTACTTCCATCAAAGGGGGTACGTTTGTTCAATGAAACCACGCACAAGGGTGCGTTTGGCTTAACAGCCCACCCACAAGGGGTGCGTTTGGCTGTGTAAATATGGCCAAAGGGGTGTTTGGACAGCGGGCACAGAAATGAAGGGGTATGTTTGGTTTGGATAGGAACACACAAGGAGTGTGTTTGGGTTAGCGGAAACAATAAAAAGGGTACGTTGGTTCATGATACAAACCGCGGGGGTGAGTAAATTAACTAGGTTTTAATAAACATGAAATGGATATATATATTGGTTGGTTAAAATGGTTAAATAAATGTAATAATTAATTTTATGTTCAGTTGATATAAATACATATGTTTATATATTTAAAACACGTGGGGGTTTGCAATATTGATTTCATTGATTGTGGGAAAAAAAAACGTTTAGACTTTATAAATATGGGAAAAACGAGTATAAATGGAATTGTCGTGGCGAAATTTATAGAAGGTTTTTATACTTAGTAATGTTATACTAGAGTTTCTTATTATTTAGAAACCGATTAAGAAGGGGGACCTAAAATATATAATAAATTGTATTATACAGTACGGATACGCGAACGTAAAACCATATCGCACGACCTCTTTACACCTCTGCGCTCGACGCACTCAGCATCGGTAGCATCGTCACACGCGCCCCATTACCCCCTCGTTCCCCGCTCGCATCCCTCTCCCACTCCCCCCCCTCTCTACCTTTCCAATCCCCGTTCGAAGAAACGAAAGATAATTTATAAAATGTTATTTTATATTTTATAATGGTTACAAACTTTACAAACATGGTTTGTTGATTCATAACATTAAGACATGGGGATACTTTATTCAAAGTCTTTTTAGTAGGGTCAAACTAACTAGTTTAAATAATTACCCACACTTATGATATACTACTGCAAGGTATTATATACTTTCATTAATATCTAGATTGACTGTCTTGGTAATAATTCACGATTGGAATTATATAAGGGTTATTTTTCATATGTAATATATAAAGAATATATATTACACACTTTGCATATACTTTAAATCTATTTATTTAACCAACCACCAAACCATTACAACATTAAATCTAAATCTTTATTCAACGTGACGTGTTGTGGTGACTATCCATCAGGAAACCCAAATACATTATTCTAGGCTAGTGGGACTTAGCCGTTAAGATTAGCTGCAACTTCTTGATTCGAAGCAGTTTCGTCTTCCGTTCGTATGGTGCCTATTAGTGCCTATCTGTCATTCGTTTCTTTCATCATCGGAGGTGAGTTTCATAGCCTCGCTTTTCAATCTTTTGAATGTTTTATAAACCGCGAGGGGGATACATGCTTGTCTACAAATCCTTATACTTGGTTATCTTATAACAACGTGATTGTTTTAAAGGATATTGTGAGTTTATAACTCCCCTGTTTTTACTCGTTTTACATACATTTGGGGTGAGAACATGCTTGTTTGCAAATGCATTTACATGATTGATTACAAATTGGTTTACATACTTATTTGCATAGCTCGCTATGGGATACATTATTTGACTTCATTTTTGGTCACAAATGCATACTTTACTTTTGAAATGATTGTCGGATTACGATTTGATTGGCGCCTGCGGGGCCAACAATCATTACTGCCCGGGTGTTCTTGGAGGGAACACCCATGATGGGAATACATTATTTGTATCACTGCCCGAATTGGGTACATACAAGTCTACGTCACAGCGTCATGAACTGTAAATCACTTGGAGGGTGAGCGCGAATGTTATGAAATAGATCTATTCGGGTGTGGATCCCTGTTCGGGTGATTAAGCTATCGCCGGTAACGAACATTATAGCGTGATGTCCACGCGAATGATATAAAATAGATCTATTCGGGATTGACAACCCCCGTTCGGGTGACTAGCTATCACTGGGAACGAACGTTATAACATGTCGGATTATAACGTTGGGACTATAGGGCCCCCCGACAAATACATAATTGGTACTTTTGGTGACATTAAATTTGTCATGCATTCTTTATAAAATCTTTGGGATAATATTGGTATTTTTGGTGACATAAAATGTGTCGTGCATATTTTCTAAACGTTTTACAGGGTGCTGTGATGACACAGTGCGTAAATATATTTGTTTGAAACTTACATTCATATTTAAACTAACCTATGAATTCACCAACTTTATGTTGACCGTTTTAAGCATGTTTTTCTCAGGTAAATTAGATGCTCGGATTTCTTGAAGTGCATTGGAGTCTTTACATTCAAGCTTTTCATTGTGATGCAATTATGGGACAAATGTTATATTAAATTCAGATTTTGATTAAATCAACAATGTTATTTTTCAAACGACACCTAGAGGTCGTTCTCTTGTATCTAGTGTTGCGTATTATGAAGTAACTCCCCAAAGTGGTATTCCGCTGCGTTGTTGTATTTTTAGGGGTGTTACAGTGTGCGAAACATGTATTACAGGTGTGCGAAACATGTATTGTAGCTTCATTGTGCGAAACATGACAAGTGTCTCAGTGTGCAAAATATAACAACTTGTTTCGGGTTTTTCGGCTTCGAGTTTAGGTTGTTTGCGGCTCTTTTAATGGCTACCATTAGAATCGCGGTCCTTCAACGATCATCATAACGTGTTTGTTTTTGGCCGATAATTAACACACGAATCCGCAAGATATACACTGTAAACGTCACTTGTTTTGCGAAGAAGAAGGAGATATAACGTTTCGTGCATGAGTTACTTTTTTAATATTGTTTAAATTTTTAATTTTACATTTTTTACCCATGTTTTTCCAAAATGTTTCACTTCTAACCCTTAGTTAATAAACAATCTTTACTATTAGTACATCACTTTAAAACAATTTTAATTTACACCTTTTACTTTCAATCATTTTTATTTTTAATCCTTAGTTTTTACAATCATTTTCAATCTCATCATTTAATTTTGAAACACTTTTCTTTTTAGCTTTTTTTATCTTTCAAATCTTTTATTTAACCTTTAGTGTTTAATTGTTTTTACCATAAGTCCTTCGTTACCAAAGTGTTGCATCGTTAGTCCTTGTTTCTTGTTTGTACAAAACCTTAACGATAGTTAACATTCACAACAAAGAACACTTAACGACTTCATAATTTAATTGTTTGTCCTTCGTTAACTCGTCAAACAAACAAAGTGCTCTCATAACAACACCAATTCACAACAACAAACCACAACAACATCAATTTACCTACTTAAGATCCTCCAAATCATTTTCACTTCACAATCCACGTTAAAATGGGAACGAAAGATACTTTTTCTTCATATTCGGATTCGAATGAACAAGAGATGCAACAAATGCATGACAAATCAAAATAAAGTATCATGGTATCTTTTCGAATACTTCATTCACACCTCAAGGTTCTTTCAAACAATGACTAAAAAAGAACTCGAACCAAGGAAGGATTCAAAGAGGCATTTGCGACACTCTTTGATCAAGATGTTTGGATTTTCACAGGCATAATGTTCATAAACTTGGATCAACTAGAAAAGCAAATTGACAAAGAAGAATTTTAAGAAATTGGATCCATAGCTGCTTTTAGAGTACTCTAGACACAGTTTCAGAAGTTCATCAAATCACGATTTTCTTTGAATGATGATGATGGTCTAATGACACGCAAGTACTTTCTAGCATACACTCGAACCGAGGTTCAACAATTCCATGATACACTGATCCAACACATGGAATATGTTAAGAAGTCAATTAAAGAAAGAGCACTGCATAAAAAAGAGTATGACAGCTGGGTGAATGAAAGACAGATGTAGACAAAAGAGGGAAGGTTGATATGAGTAAAGCATTGGATGCTAGTTTGGTTGACACAGAAAGTAGTGGAACAGAATCAGAAAAGCAGGATACAAGCAGCCGTTTAGGGAATTATGCATATGCTGATGATGCAGATATCAAACTTGTATGTAACGAAGAGACAATGGTTGAGGTACAATTGACTACTGAATGTAATGATTTTGCCATAGGACAATAGCATGCTGAGCAACCTGATCTCAATAATAAAGGAAGGGTTGACCATGATGCTGAACAATGTCATGACATATGTCCTTTGCCTGCTAAATTTACTAATAACCAAATAACTGAACTCTCAAATCAATCTCTCGAGTCTGAAAACAATTGTCTCAAAAAGACCGTTACCCAATTTCAAAAAGATTACTTAAGAATGGAAGCACATTGTATTGCTCTTGAATTTAAATATCAAAATCAAGCTTTAAAATCAGGGCAACATGGTCAATTTTCGAAAGTAAAAAGTAATGAAGCCATGATCAAACACGACATAAATGAAATAGAAACAATAAACATCGAACTAGAACAAAGTGTGGCTAAATTACTTACAGAAAATGAGCATTTAAATAAGGAAAATGAGCATTTGAAAAATACTTACAAAGATCTTTACGATTCTATCAAAAAGACACGAGTTCAGACCAAAGACCAAAATGGCTCTCTAATTGAACAACTTAACAAAACATTTATTAAAAATGCTGATTTAAAAGCTCAGATTCAGGAAATGATTTTTGCGAATGCAATATTAAAAAATGAGTAAGAAAATTAACAGGAAATAGTGTGAATACTAAGTTTGCAAAACCATCAATCTTGGGGAAACCGACTTTACATCCACTCAGAAACCAATTAGTTGTTAGACAACCGACTGCGTTTAAATCTAAACAACCTAAATCTACAAAACCATGGTTTGCCTCCCAAGTTGATGTATATAACGATTTGTCAAAACCAGTCACTACACATTATTTGCCTAAGGAAAGAGAATATGCGTTTGCAAAACCTCATCACGTGATTACATCAAGCGAATCTAGGAATATTTCAAAGAACATGCCAAGATTTAGTTCAAATGACATGGTTCATAATCACTACCTAGAGGAAGCTAAAAAATGACACAAGAAAGAGGTAGGAACTCAAGACCTAGTGTGATGCCTACTGCTAGATTACAAAGCACAGCTAATGATTGAAACCAAAACCTAGGATCGATAACCATATGTCTAGGAATTGGCATGCATCTAAGATTAGTTTTGTAACGACAAAGATTGTTCCCATAGCAGAGCACTCTAGGAATTCTAGAATTTTTTCTGAGTCAAAACACTTTGTTTGCTTGACATGTCAGAAGTGTGTCTTTAATGCAAATCATAATTCTTATGTAACAAAATTCCTAAATGAGGACAACTCACGTGCTAAAGTACTATCTCATAAGACAAGAAACATAAACAAACCCATAGAGCAAATAGTTATTGGCAAGAAACCATAAAGACAGATCCCTACAGGACATAGGTTTTCTATCAAAAAGACTTCCACTATGCATGAGAAAATAAAGAATCCTAGATCTTGTCTTAGGTGGAAATCGACAGGTAGAATTTTTAAGACTGTTGGTCTTAGGTGGGTTCCTACTAGAAAGATATTCACCTTTAGCACAACCAACCCCCAAATGGTTCAAATGAAAATATCACTAACCAATATGAATGCGAACAAACTCTTAATGTTAGTGCAGGTACTCTTGATTTAAGTGCATGTACATCTTTTAATCCTAAAAAGGAAGGACTCAGAGTTTGGTTGCTGAAAAGACTGATATTTCAGAAACCAAGGGTACAAGAAATTCAAATCTGATAACAATGACAAATGACGTCGGTCTATGATAATTTTGGCCTCGCGCCCCTAAGAGAAATGACATCTGTTGATAATAACACTTCAGGCCTCGCACCCCAACGATAAAAGGCGTTAGATTAAGACAACTTTGGCCCCACGCCCTAAATACGAAAGACTTTTGATCATAACCGTTCAGAACTCGAAACTCTTGACCATAGAAATGAACCTTCAAGTTCAACGCTGGTTCCGAATGTTTCTCCTTCAGCAGACGCAGATACTCCGTCACTACAAGAGTTGGATTTTCTATTCAGCCCTTTGTTCGAAGAATATTTCACTGCAAGAAATCTAAGTGTGTCAAAGTCTTCTGTTCTCTCTAATAATTCTAAACAACAAGACACACATCCTACAGTGAATGTTCAATCTATAATAGAACTGATCACTCCAACTAAAACTGTCACTGCTGAGGAAAACAACACTGATATTCAAGAAGAAATTCAAGTATAAAATGCACAAATTGATGAAAACGAATTTTACAACATCATTAGTACACTGGTATGTGAAGAAGCTGAGTCATCTACTCGCCATGTTGATCCGTTAAACATGCATACATTCGACCAACGTCATCAATTTGAACACCGATGGACTAAAGATCACCCGTTAGAACAAGTTCATAGAAATCCATCCAAGCCAGTGCAAACAAGACGACAACTTGCTACAGATCCTAAAATATGCATGTTCGCACTCATCGTGAGTACTGTAGTGGCGTCAAACATTAAGGAAGCAATGGCTGATCATGTATGGACTGAGGCAATGAAGGAACAGCTTCATCAATTTGACCGACTCAAAGTTTGGAAACTTGTTGACAAACCCTTTGGAAAGACAATGATAAAACTAAAGTGGTTGTAGAAAAATAAGAAAGATGAAGACAATATTGTAATTCATAGTAAGGCATGACTTGTAGCTAAGGGATATGCTTAGGAAGAGGGTATTGATTTTGAGGAATCTTTTGCTCCAGTAGCTCGCTTCGTCTCTTACGCTGCACATAAATCATTTCCTATATACCAGATGGACGTTAAAACGACATTTCTTAATGGTCCATTGAAGAAGGAGGTTTACGTTTCACAACCAGATGGGTTTGTTGATCCTGATCATCTAGAAAAAGTTTACCATCTAAGAAAAGCTCTATATGTATTAAACCAAGCTCCAAGAGCCTAATGCTGATCATGCCAGATTCATTGATACTCGCAAAAGCACTGCTAGATGAATACAAGTCCTAGGTGATAAGTTAGTCAGCTAGATGTCAAAGAAGTAAGACTATACTACAATGTCATCAGCAGAAGCAGAGTAGGTGGAATTATCTACAAGTTGTGCTCAAGTAACATGGATGAGGACACAACGTAAGGATTATGGCTTTGATTACAACAAAATACCGTTGCACCGCGACTCTCAGTCAGCCATAGCAATCTCATGCAACCGCGTGCAACACTCCTGTACCAAGCATATCCATACTCGATACTACTTTCTCAAGGAACATGTTGAATGTGGTATAATTGAATTGTACTTTTTCATAACTGAATACCAATTAGTTGACATGTTTACTAAAGCCCTTCCCGAAGAAAGGTTTCAGTATCTCATCAGACGAATTGGTATGAGATGTTTAACACCAGCAGAATTGGAGGTTCTGGCAAATGAATTTGCTTGATAGATTGCATCAAACATCGAATTGTAAATATTTTTGAAAAAGAAAAATACAAAAATATAAAACCTTGATACGGCTCGTCCGAACACACTATATATAATATATAATATAATATATAAGTATATAAGGATTATATCAAATAATAGTATAGTAAGTATTTTCCGTCGGGTTCTAGAAACACACTTTTAACCAAAGTTGTCTCAAAAACCTCCCGTGTCGTTTTCCCTCGACGAAGTGTGAATTGAAAATAGGTTAAGTCCGTGATCGCACGTTTTGAATGGTTTTAAAGAGATTTGGTTTTCTAAATCCTACTAAATGTGAATGACAAGTAAATAAATGCACGAAAACAAGTAAGAAAGCAATGTCAATTAAACACGTAAGCATAAAACGTAAACGGGAATTAAAGAAACGCAACAATTAAAACCTAAAATAAACCTAAAAATGATTTTTTAACTTTTCCTAATCCTAATTACTAACAAATGAGTAAAAGCTAAGAAACCCTAAAACGAGAACACTTAAAGTTGAAAAATGAAGAAAACGAGAACGGGAACGAAATCCCGTTCTTTAAAAAATGAAATTACAAAATATAAATCCTACGAAAGTAAATTTCAAACCTAAGCCTAGAATATGATAAAAGAAAATTTTAGAAAAAAGAATTTTATTTTTTTTATTATTATTTTATTTATTATGAATTAAAAACAAATTTAATCTAATTAAATCATTAAAAATAGTAAACTAATCCTAATAATTCTAAAAAAATAGGGAAAGTAAATTGAACTAAGCAGAATTTAGGAAAAATACTAACTTAAAAATTAGCTTAATGAATGAGCTCAAAAAAGCGAAAAAGCACAAATAAGCATTAACACTTAAAAGACTATAAGAAATAAATTGTGCAATACTAAAAATGAAAAAGACCCAAGGGCGGATGGTAAGTGTGTGTTGTGTTGAGGCTTTGTAAGGTTGAGGACGGTTGAGGTCCAGGGTTCGAGCCTTGCTCACCCTGGATTTCCCCTCTTCCATTTTTTTTATTTTGCAAATTTAAGTTTTGGAAAAAAAACTTTATTACCCTAAAATAAGTATTTTTTATGAAAATAACTTTTTTAAAAACTAAGAATAAGCTGGTAAATAGCTTATTTAAGATGACATTTTACTCTAAAAGTTAGAAAAGAAAATTTGCTAACTGTTTTGGCTTTTTAAAAGACTTAACAAGCTCTTGGAAAGTAAAATAAGCTATGACAGATATTATCCTACTCTTAATAAGCAACTAGGAATTTAAGCTAAACAAATGAGCTGAATAAAAAGCAAAAAGCTAATAAGCAGTTTGACTGCTTAGGCTAACAAAACAATACAAGGACCACTTTTCAAGCTTATTTTTAAGCTTGTAGATGGATCCTTATGGCTATAAGACCTATACTACTGAAAAGATAGAACTATAAGCTACTTAAAACTTCAGTCAAAATACATTTTGAAATTCAATTAAGCATTGAAAAAGCTAATAGACAAACTAAGTGTTCTATTTTAACTATGTTTTTGTTTTTTTTATGAAATGGCAAAATAAGCTAAGCTTAACCTTAATAAGCTATGAATAACTAGAAATTAACATAATAAGCTAGTAAAAATAGAAATCA
>BQNB010155052.1:0-15443 GCA_026074375.1 Tanacetum coccineum
GTCTTATACATCTATATATATATATATATATATATATATACTCACACTAGAATATCTTTCTTCGCGTCCGGGTCACTAATCTAAATTTTCAAAAGTCATAAAATGACCTTAAATCTTCTAGAGTCTTCCTTCACACATTTGTTTAATCACCATCTCCTTTTCTTTAAAATAATCAACTCTTTGTTACGGAAAAGTTAGATGCAAATCTAATACCCTTCCAAGTAGGTTTGACAACTTAAATATTTCATCCGAGATATTCAAGTATCTTTAACTTGCAATCGCAAACGTTAAAGGTCATATCCGAAAATCCCTATTCAAGCCTTTTAACAACATTAGTTAAAACGCTCTCCTTTTCTTTTCGACGACAACTCCTCTTCTCTTCGACGAACACATTCTTTCTCTTCAACGAAAACATTCTATCCCTTCGACGAAACATTCTTTCTCTTCGAAGAAAACATTCTTTCTCTTTGACGAAAACACTCTTTATCTTTCGATCACACCTCTTCCTTCTCACTCAACCTCGCCTCTACAACCATAGAGATGGCTAATCTCTTTCCTCTACTATTTCCGCTATCACCTTTAAGATAACCTTATACCTCGTCATGAGATTGTTTTATGAACATTCATAATACTCGAGAAGACCACCATCCGTCTTGATATTGTCAAGCTCGTCGCCTTCATCTTCGTTTGTTTTCTTCTTTATTATTATTATTATTATTATTATTATTATTATTATTATTATTATTATTATTATTATTATTATTTTCGCGTATGAAACACACCAAAGATACGTCACCATTTCCTTCGGGACAATGTTCAAATGGAAACATCTCCATTCGAATAGGTTGCGTCTGAAGATAACATCGTCGACATTCTTTCTTTACCCCTCAATCCGATAATCGTTAATTGTCTTTGTCTAAAGAGTCAGAATGATGGAACCTACCATAAATCTTTCCCCCTTCTTTCTACTAGTCTCGTTTCTAGTCTATTCTCTATTTCCATGTGTCCGTGGCCCACTTAACATACTTCTTCCGAAGTACTTTGAGTTATTTTTAATTAGCGAAATCACACAATTAAGAATGGTACTGCAATAAAAGTCGCTTTTCACACTCTATTCGTCAAGCCCACTCCTCTTCCTGTTAGCTGGTTCGCATCCCAAGATCTATCTCTGCGCCACCCTAGATATATCTAGGAGACCGCTGGCAGCACGCCTACAATATCTGATTTATGTGCTTATCTTACACAATCATTAAACGAACCTCACCCTCATCCGCTTTTTGTTGCCTAAAGCGCACAGTCTTTCTACCACCTCAACTCTTTGCTCCTAATAATCGTCTCTATAGATCAATGGGTCCCATACCACCACGATCACAAAACACACTCCACAAGCAATCATTGCGCTTATGGTTGCGCGTTACTATCAAGCTGACATTTAGCCTAATGAGAAATGCGTCGCTTTCTCAGCGATAACAATCCTTACAATCGTCCATACTCACCAAATCTCCTCACATCATTGGTCCTCACTTCTCGTAAAACCTCTTTTCTCACCCGAATGAGGAGCTCTGTTCACTTCTAAACGGCTTCCCTCTCATTCTCAATAAATCTTCTCTCAACCTTCGATTAGTCGTCTCACTTCTAATAGTCCTTTTACTTTTCGCACTTTATGCTTACTCACTATCTACAAACGTTCTTTTCACTCCTTAAAGTCTGTCTCTTCTTCTAACGTTTCTCTTCTCACTTCTAAAACACAGTTTATTCTCTTTTAATATCACGTCAACTATATAAAATCTCACTACCATATAACTCCACCATCTCGTAATATTTCACTCTCAAAATATTTTTCATAAGTACTTTAGTGCGAAATGCAGAATGTCACTCCTTCGCCTATACTTGCCCACTTCTAGAACATGTGAAGAACATAGCAATAGAATAATTCATCTTCAAGTGTTATTGAGTCCACCGCTTGTTGAGTCTCTCGTCATTCTTCCATTCCACCATAAAAGAACTACGTCATTTCACATCCTACCTTTGTTCACAACATGTCAACCAAGCAAAACACCAAATAAACCTTTGATTCTCAATGCATACTGCCACTTTTTGTTAATGCAAATCGATATATCCAAATCCATTTGCTATTCAACCTCTGTCGGCAACACGTTCCTTCTTTGAGTCGATCACTCCATCCTTTCCCACACATTATCGGCGAGATTAATAGAATCATTTTCATTCATATCAAGAGCACACGATCGTCTCCATTCCTCGTCTTATTTACTTCTTTTTATTCTTTGCTCAGTATATGAGAATATCCTATTGCTAGAAAGTTATATAACATATTTTAATATATATATAGTCAAATATATAGGTAAGAATATATAATATAACGTATAGGGTATAGTGACATGAGATTCTGTGTTGCCAAGATATGAAGTCTGTCATGGTGCGTCTAGCTTTTAAATCAAATCGCGAGTCTGCATCGCACACTCATTTTTCTGTAATATAGCGTCAATACATCATCAACACGACTGTGCCCAACAGATGTCTGGGCGGATTAACGTGGAATCAGCTGCTATTCGATCTAAGAGCGTTATCCTGTTGGCTCGCGTAGAATGCTACGTCTTTGAGTCATATTTAATTAGATCATTTAGCATTGTCGTTTTTTAAATAGAGTGATTCACACAAAAATTACTGGGTGGCAGGTTAAGAAGGGGGAGAAGGGAGTAGGATGTTTGGGGGGGGGGGGGGAGGGGGGAGGCAGATGGTATTGGAGGAAAGGTAAAGGATGAAGGTTTGGTAGGGGGGGGGGAGGGGTTAAGGGGTGGGTAAAGGGGGGATATAGGTATAGTAGTATGGGGGGGGTAGGGCCAAGGGTATATATTGTCATTTTCATATTCTTAAGGGTATAAAATGTAATATTTTTATATTAATTATAAAAATATATTTAAATATTATAAGACTTGATTTTATTAAAGCCCAACATATTTTTCGTTATCATTCGTCAATCGAAACACTATAAAATAATTATGTTATATATTTAACATAATTTATCAATGTGTTAGGGTGGCGAGGATTAGGAGAACCACTAACATTGAAGAAACTACAAGAAAAAATACGATCATTTACAACTTTACCTCATCACGTTAACATAGAGAATTTCATGTGAGGGGCTTTCATTTGGGTAGACGTTTTGACGAGTTGCTGGATTTACGATTTAAAGTGTCCTAGCTCCTCAAACGTTTACTACATGACCTCTGGATTATGATAGCCCGAACAGTGATACGATGTTTTCACAAACTAATAAACCAAAATCATTTACGTTAAACTTTATGAAATAAAGTTTGAACTAAGACTTGACATATTACCACAGGTTGCGTGATGAAGCCGTTTACTCCCATTTGAATTAAATTTCAAATCAATCAACTACCTATCAAGGTGAGTTATAGCCCCACCTTTACCGTGTTTCTAAACTCCGTGTGGAGATACATGCTCTAAACAGAAAGACATTGGATTTTTCCTAACTGTATGCTATCCTGATATAATTATTGCCTAAGTAACATCCATTATTCCCATAAGGCCCCACTCCCATAACCAGTTAATTACTTTTGCGAAGTAAGCGCGAATGCCGTGAATAGATCTATTGGGACTGAACTTCCCCGTCCAGGTTTTGGTACATACATGGCCCGCGGACACATTTCATTTGAGGAACTCCGGGTGTTTGGCAAAGCACCCGCTTGGGGCAACAACTTATGAATATCATTTACTTAAGGCTTTGGTGTCATGAGCTTAGTGCAATAATATAATATTGTTTTTTACCAAGATAATTGTATCGTTGTAATTAGTACTATTACATTGACTTGTTATTCAAATAATACATTTCCAACCTTGAATGTCACTCAACGTTGTTGTTTGAACCCTGTTTAGCATGTTTATCTCAGGTAATTGAGCAATCTATGACACGGAGTGACATTGGACTTGAGGACTTCAAAATATGTTATCAATTAACTTTTATGTTTTCATATGTATTTTAGGACCTCTTTTGTAAAACTCTGAAATAATATTGAATGATAACTAAATTTTCCAAAACGTCTCTTTTGAGTCATTTTCTATGATTATGACTGTTGATTTATAAAGTAATACCCCAAATTAGCTTCCGCTGCTATATGTCAAATATGGGGGTGTTACAACGTATTATAAACCCCCATGTTGTATTATGTTATTCAAAAAAAAGAGAAAATAAAAAGAAAGTGATTGATGTAGAGTTGTGTAGAGTTTGTATATCTTCGTCCGAGTCTTGGCTTAGCAACCAAACCAAAGTGTATTAGTGTAAATAATTAGCTAATCCTTTCACTCCAAATTCACCCAAAGTCACCACCCAAATGTATCCTAACCGTTTTCATTTTCATTATATGTTATCTTACACCTACACCCCACAACCCTTTAAAAGACCTCTTAGATAGTAATGATTAATACTTACGTCTAGCGGTGGAGGTTTGATCCTTTACCAAGCCTATGGTAATTTATATGCTATGACAGGTAATGAGTGTGATTTTCTGTTTCCCCCATATGTTATAATACATTATACACCCGAGTGAAAGAGAGAATCCCAAACACTTGTGTGAGGTTCTAGTAATAACTTTTCAGTGCTTTTAATTACAGTCTTAAAAGGTTGTGTTGTAGAATATTTTTAAAAAGTAGGTAAAATGACCCCTCATATTGTTATTGTCTAGGTAGAAAAGCCCATTTGCTTGAGGACATGCAAATCCTAAGTGTAGGGGTATTTGATGAGGTGTCATTTTATACACTTTTTCGAGGTCGTTTAACCCCCAAAATCGTATGTTTATGCCCAAAATAGGTACTTAATCGTTCCTTTTCAGGTAATTATCTCATTTGAAACATTTAATAATTACACGTGAATTGGCCTCATTTGGGAAGAAACGAACGAGATTACGAACCAAACACCTAGACTCTTGAGATTTTATGCGCACAAAGCCAAGAGACGGCGTCCACCAAACTATACACGACGACGCCGTTACAACTCATCAAGTGACAGTGTCACATCTTTCATGACAGCGTCAGCCCGCATCGACTCAAATGCAGATCTAGAAGATTCATTTTACGACGGCGTCATGACTAAAACGCGACGTCGTCGCGTCGATTTTCCTATATATACAAACCCGAATTTAGGGTTTTGAGTGTGTAACTTTAGAAGAACCCTAGTTCGTTTAGCAGCTTTAGGAGACGATTTTAGGGCCTAAAAACCCTATTTTACTTCTTCCAATTCATGTTTTAATCAAGTAAGGTTTACTAGATAATCAATATGTCTAAGTTTGTTTGATCTATTATTCTTGCTTTATTTTAACATGCTGGCTAAACTTATATGTGTTTTATTTATGATATGTATAAACCTAAATGTTAGATCTTAAGTGATGTTGCAGCGTGGGATGGAATTGTGCACCGTTAGGTCCTTAGAAAACTAGCTTCTGTCCTATAATTGTTTTTTTTTTTTTTTTTTGCTGTTGATTGTCCCAGGGAAACGTGATTGTTAAAAGGCAACCATCGGTAACAGTCTTCATACTACCGGTTGCCCGTCGGCAAGTATGGTTTGATCGCAGGACTAGATTACGATGGGGTCGATTTGACAGCCACGTGCATATTGCTATATATCTCTGCTCTCTAGGGTATTCCATGTGATAGTCTACGGGAGAGCGCACCATGTTGCATTCAAGTGGTCTGCGACCAGACTCAATCGTATAGGCGTTGAAGAACAAGGATCATGTACACGGTTTCGTGTAATTCGTTCATGCTGTAAGAACTAGTTTACACAGATCATCACATGGGCTCAAGGCAAACAACCTAGGAGAGCAATCTAGGGAGTAATACATGATTAAATAACACAAATCTTTATCTGATTGTTATCACAATTAGCGTAGAATTAAATATTAGTTTAATACTAAAAACCAACCAATCGCTCCAGTATAATTTACTCGCTTTCCTGAAATATAAAAATACAAAAAGATCTTCCCTCACCCTTAGAATTCTAGTAGACCATATCAAGTCTGTCCCAACCTAGTCCTCGAGTAACGATAAACAACCCTAAGTCGGCCACATTCCTGACCCGTCACTTAATCTCGGACGCCGTCACATGAATGTCATGACCCATCAGCTTTATGTTGCGACGCCGTCTCCAGGATCTGAATGAATAATTCTCCATGATTCTTGGTGTAAGTCCGAAGTCTTGTCCATGTCTTCTCCAAATGAGCCAAAAGTCACCCCCCGGGATTTCCTCCAATGCCCCATCCAAGTGCTAAAACCTAAAACAAATGATTAAAGCACATATTCTGGGCATATTTTGCCATGATTTAAGGGTTAAATGACCCCAAAATAGTAAAAAAATTACACCCTCATGAAATACGTCAACACTGGGAATTCTTATCCACAAGCAACTGAGCTTTTTACCTAGACAATAGTCAGTATTAGGTCATTTAACCCTACGCTTTAAAAGCATTTTAACAACACTCCTTTCTAGACCGTGAATTAAAGCACAAAGTATATACTAGCACCTCACATAAGTGTTTGGGATTCTCTCTTTCTCTCGGGTGTATAATAAATTATAACATAACAGGGAAACGAAAAATCAACACTCATTACCTGTCATAGCATATGATAAAGCCTAAACTATACATGTTTTCGGTGGCGTTATTTGTACATATTTTATCATTTCTCGTGAACTTTTGATACTTAATAGCATGAATTACTTGCAGGTTCACTTGAAGACATCCCGAGCTCAAATAAACAAAGATCAAATACTTATACACTTTGGAAATCAAGATACAAGAAAAAGATAAAGTCTCAAGCTGAAAAGTGCAAATGTGCACCACACTTACCCAATGTGCGCCGCACTTCTCCTCAAAGTCAAAGAATTAAAGACTTAGTCAAAATAGTGCATTAACTCCCTCAGTACGCCGCACAAATTATTTTGTGCGCCGCAGTTCCCATCTGGCTACGAAAATTAAATGAAGTCATAAATATTGGCGCATTAACACCTCATGTGCGCCGCACTTATAAAATTGTGCCGCCATACTTTCACCCTACAATTCATCCTATAAAGAGAAGATGAATTTCACCATAAAGCATCCCTTCCTACTCTATTTCGCTCATAGCACCCACTCTCTTCTCTCACCCTTATGATTAAAATCTTAAACCTCTTTCCACCTGTTCCAAGCTAAAACACCACACCTTTGTGGAAGTGTCAAGGATCAAACAACCAAACCGAATAAGAACAGACATCTTAGTTTATTGAAACAAATGAATTTTCTGTTGAAATCAAGTTTAGTATGAACTACATAGCCATAGAGGCTAATTCTTTGATGACTACTACAGTGAAGTTATGATAATGATAAAGTGTTTGGTAGATTGTGATCCTCATTAATGCTCAAGCTTATGTTGCACCCTATTATATTTATCTTGTCGATTTAATTATCAACTTAGATCAAATAATCATATCGGTCTAGGTCGAAAGACCCCCCCGTATGATCTATATGGGTTTAAAGATTTGTCTATGGAGTCTTCTATCGTTTATGTCGAGAAATTCATTTGTAATTTGATAAACAAAATTAGCTTTGATATAATAGTACTGGATCTTTGAGTGACACATCTGGTCTAGCTAACGGAATATAAGTCTAGTTTAATGAAGTTAATTTGGAAAATGTTTTCTGACGAGAAATCCTTTTTATAAATTAAGGTTCCATCTTGGAGGTCTTAATCATTACCACTACTTATAATTTATTTTCAACTATCCGAGTAGTCATCTTTATTATCACTGGTAAAACAAAAGTTATTATTAAAGTTGTTAAAGTCTATTTTCTTTCTGATTATCTAAACACTACATAAATCCCTGTGGACGACCTAGTCTTACCTAAAAAAGATTATACTATATACGTGGGTTATACTTTTACCCGTGTGTTTCCCTATAATAAAATTAGTATTTTCAGTCATTAAAAATTTAAAGCTTTTGAAACACATCAAAGTTTTTGGCGCCGTTGCCGGGGATTTTCTAAGCTGTTCTGTAGTCAACTATGGAAAATTATTTTAACTCCCCCTAGTTTAAAAAAAAATCACTGTATAGTTTTCTGGTAAACTGACCCAAATAAATTCTCCTTTGGATGCATACACGTGCTTCCAATTCTGAACTTGTTGAACCATTACCTGAACCTGAACATACTCTGAGCGAAGACTCATCGACAAACAGAAGAGTTCCATTGATCAAAGAAACAATCCACCGCAACAACCGAGAATTGTCTACCCCCAATTCTCAACAGTAATTACTTCCGTCACGTCTTGATATTCTTCGAAATACATCCAATGAATGATGAACCCATGTGGGATGCCGACCGTAGTGTGTCGCCTGACTACGCGTTCCGCAATCACTTTTCTAAAACGCAAACGTATGTCCTTAAAAGGTAACCACTTGACTCACATCAAAGAAACCATTTGAGGTAGAACCAAAACCCGATCCTCATAAACACATTCATAATTCTAGAAATCTGGGATATGTTTAAAATCAGAAGCATACGAGAATGACGCGTCCGCCTAATGATGTTTCCCCTATCACTCACTGGAGAAGAAAAAACATGGCTGGACAAACTCAACAAAGGAACTATCAAAATGTGGGTTGAACTTCGAACCACTTTCATTAGCCGATTCTTTCCCCCGTCTCTTTTTGACCGACTCCTCAGAGAAATCCGTACCTTTTCCCAACATGAAAATGAATCTCTAACCAATGCTTGGCTTCGTATGAAGGAAATGCTCAGAAATTGCCATGGTCACAATCTTTCCAAAGGCAATATTATCAAAATCTTTTATCATGGTCTCAACGAAATAATCCAAGAAGTTCTTAATCCCGCAGCCGGTAGTATTTTCCTCTATAAAACACCAAATCAAGCTTATCAGCTTCTCGAAGATAAAGTCTTACTCATGCTCGACTAGGCTAAAAATCAAAAAACCAAAACATCTCTTAAGAAAACCGTTGCTTTCGCCGATGAAGGTAACAGTAATTCCGACACTAACAAAATTATAGCCCGAATGGATGCCCTGACTATAAAAATAGATGCTCAATACAAAGAACTCCAATCTCGTGTAAAACAACCAACACCCGATCTTGACGATGATGACACACCTATGTCCCGTGAAGAAGAGGCTAAATTTATGCAAACTTTTCGTAAGACTCGTTTTTACAATGATTACCGCGACCGAAACTCGAATCGCGATAATTGGCGTTCAAGTGGACGGAATGATTACAACCGAGATAGCTACCGATCCAACACCAATGATAAATCTTATGATATTCAAAGACAATTCAACAATTTCATGAAATCTCAGTAATCAACCAACGCTTTTGTCAAAGAGACATTCATGGACCTCAAAACTCAACTCGAAATAGTAATCAAAAATCATCAAGCTTTAATCCAAAATCTTGAAACTAAGTTCGACAGACTCGCTGACAAGCAATCTGGTCGACCTTTTGGATCTCTTCCAAGCAACACTCAACCAAACCCACGAGGTAACAACTCTAAAGCCAATCAACCACTGCAATCTCGTAATGAGCATGTGAATGTCGTATTCACAAGAAGTGGTAAATCCTATAATCCACCAGATAACCCAAATGATCAACAAAACAATTATGAAACCCCTACCAACTTCGATAGCGACGATGAAGACGATGAACCTACACCTCAACCAAAAACTAAACCTCTAAAACCAGTAAAAGAAACACCGTTACCCAAACTATACAAACCAAAAATCCCATATCCTCAACGCCTTAGAAAAGAAAAAATGGAAGCCAAGTATAAAAAATTCCTCGACATGATTCGAGCCGTTCGAATCAACGTACCTCTTGTCTACGTTTTAGTCGGAATGCCTAACTATGGCAAATTTCTGAAAGAACTCATAAGCAACAAACACAAAATCAAACAAATTTTTGCCACTTTTCTAAGCGATGAAAGTTCACCAATGATCCAAAACAAAGTTCCACCCAAACTTGAAGACCCCAGAAGTTTCCTTATTTCATGTAACTTCAATAAAACTTTCTACTGTAATGCTTTAGCTGACCTTGGTGCTAGCATTAACCTTATGCCATATTCCTTATATGCGAAACTATCTCTCAAAACTCTTAAACCTACTAAAATGAGCGTAAGATTAGCCGACCGATCATTCTAATACCCTGTTGGAATAACTGAAAATATGCTCATTGAAGTTGGTAAATTCACCTTCCCTGCTAATTTTGTTATTCTCGAAATGGAAGAAGATAGAAAAGTTTCTCTCATCTTGGGACAACCCTTTCTTCACACTACTGATGTAGTAATTCGAGTTAAACAGAAACAACTTAATCTTGGAGTTGGGACTGAATGAACGATCTTTAATATCGACTCTGCTATTAAACACTATTATTTAAACAATGATACATGTGTTAGTATCGACGTTATTGATGAAATCTTAGAAGAATATTTCGATGCTCTTCTAGATAAAGGAAGCAAAATCCTCCATTCCATCGAAGGAACCCTTCTAGAAGAAGAATTCTTTTATGAATTCTATAGATTCATAGCAATGGCTAAAAATGAAAACTATGATTCTGAGTCTGATGAAGAAGAACCGAAATTCGAGAAAATCACCATCAACACAGATTATAAAATCAAGACATCTCTCGAAGAACCTCCTACGGATCTTGAACTCAAACCTCTTCCTGATAACTTGGAATATGTATTTTTAGAAAAACCCTCTTTTCTTCCTATAATCATATCATCTCAACTCTCTGCTCAAAACAAAAGCAAACTTGTATCTATCCTTAAAAACATAAAGAAGCATTTGCTTGGAAAACAACAGATATTCCTGGTATCTGCCCATCATTCTGCAAACACAAGATACACCTTCTGGATGACAAAAACTAATTGTCCAAAAACAAAGAAGGTTAAATCCAAATATGCAAGAAGTTGTTAAGAAAGAAATTGTGAAACTCTTGGATACCGGTATTATTTATCCAATTGCCGATAGTCTTTGGGTTAGTCCTTTTCACTGTGTACCAAAGAAAGGCGGTATTACAGTAGTCACAAACAAAAATGACGAACTTGTCCCAACAAGAACCGTTACGGGTTGGTGAGTATACATCGATTATCGTAAACTTAATGAAGCGACCGTAAAAGACCATTTTCCTTTGCCGTTTATGGATCAAATGTTGGAAAGACTCGCAGGATATAAATATTTCTGTTTCCTTGATGTTTTTTCTGGATATTTCCAAATTCCTATCGATCCTATGGATCAAGAAAAAACAACATTCACATGTCCCTTCGGTACATACGCTTATAGGCAAATGCCTTTTGGATTATGTAATGCTCCATCTACATTCCAAAGGTGCATGTTGGCAATCTTTCACGATATGATTGAAGAATCAGTCGAACTATTCATGGACGATTTCTCCATTTTTGGAAACTCTTTCGACAAATGCTTAAACAACCTCGATAAAATGCTCCAGCGTTGTAAAGATGCTCATCTTGTCCTTAATTAGAAAAAATGTCAATTCATGGTCAAAGAAGGAATTGTGCTTGGACACAAGGTGTCTAGCGCATGACTTGAAGTAGACAAACCAAAAACTGACGTAATCTCAAAACTTCCACCCCCTACTAACATTAAAGGTGTTAGAAGATTTCTAGGACATGCCGATTTTTGCCGAATATTTATAAAAGATTTCTCAAAAATTGCCCGACCTCTAACTAAGCTGCTTGAAGAAGATACTCCGTTCGAATTCGATGATGAATGTCAAAAAGCATTCGAATTATTAAAAGAGAAACTCACATGTGCTCTTGTAATCGTAAGCCCAAACTGGAATCTTCCGTTTGAACTTATGTGTGATGCAAGTGATTTTGCAGTTGGAGCCGTCTTAGGTCAAAAAGATGGTAAAAAATTTCATCCAATCTACTTCGCAAGCATGACTCTTAACCCAGCTCAACAAAAATACACCATAACAGAGAAAGAACTTATGGCTGTAGTTTTTGCATTTGACAAACTCAAATCTTATCTTATACTATCAAAAAATATTGTTCACACTGATCACTCAGCTCTTAAACAGCTGTTTAAGAAATAAGACGTAAAACCACGTCTTATTCGATGGATTCTACTCCTACAAGAATTCAATATTGAAATCAAAGATAAAAAAGGTACATAAAATGTTGTTGTCGATCACTTCTCTCGGATTGACAATAACGAGACAAGTGATGACAGTGAGGTTGACGACAACTTTCCTAGAGAAACCATTATGGATATTAACACCAGAGATGAACCATGGTTCACAGACTTTGCAAACTATTCGGTCGGTCATATTATACCAAAGGGGATGACGTACCAACAAAAGAACAAATTCTTCTCTGACCTTAAACACTACTTTTGGGAAGAACCCTATCTTTTAAAAGTATGTTCTAACGGTATGATCAGACGCTGTGTATCCGGACTAGAAACCCGAACTATTTTAGATCAATGTCACCACGGACCAACCGGTGGACATTATGGACCAAACATAACCGCTAAAAAGGTCCTCAATTCAGGATTTTACTGGCCAACAATCATAAAAGAAGCTTGATTCGTTTATAGTACGTATATATAATACAACTCAAATGCAGATCCTGACCGAATGCCCCTAACCAAGGGAAAAGGTCCAAATCTTACACAAGAAGATAAAATATATAAGAATCAAGAATATAAAGATTCCGGAAGAGAAATTCCCCGGTCTATGTCCCAACGAGGCTGCAATTGAAATTTATCCTGGTTTGAAGAGAAATTGACTGATGGAGAATATATGATATGAACACTGATATAATTACAACTAAAATTAATTAAATAAAACCTAATTTAATCTACGGGAAACAAGTATAGGAAATGGGGATCTTAAAAACTACGGGATACAAAATTAGTTATAGAGAAATCCTAAAATTAGATTTATACTAAAATACGGGGAACAGAATCAGGTATCGGGAACCCTAAATACTAAAAGTTAAGAAATTAAATGCTAAATTAAATTAAAAATCAAAATTAAATCCTAATTAACTTAATTTGAAAAATAAAGAAAAACAGCACTAAACGGAGTCGTTTGAATGGTAAACACGAAAAGAAACGGTAAAACGCACCGGATAAAACGGTCTAAGACTGAAATTTAAGAAAAATTAAGCCTATACTAAATTTTATATTTTTCCTAGACACTAACATGATCAAAAGAAAATTTTACAAAACGGAAATATATTTTTTTATTAATTTTTGGATTTTTTATGAATTTTTAAAGATTAAAAACTAATTAAAACTAAGAAAATAGAAAAAGACAAAAAATAAAAGTTATAAAAATTCTGAAAAAATAAAATTAAATAAAGAAAAAGTTAACAATTCTAAAAATATAAAAATGCCCAAATTTTACTGTTTTTATAAAAAGTAATTAAACTAATTAAATTTTAACCTAATTTATATTAATTAAATTAAATAAACTAACTATGGTTAACTTTGGGGACTAACAGTGAAAGGACACAAGGACAAACGGGGTAACAGGCTAACTAACCACAGGGACTAACAATGTTAACTAGAAAAGACAAAATTACACAAATGGTCCCTGAAGTGGACCCCGATTAACAATATGGGTCCAAAGTGCTTATTAGCCAAAACCTAAAAAAGCAAACTTATTCAGGGGCTTAAGAGGAACATTTTTTGTAATAAGCACTTTGTCTAAATCCTAGGGAATAAGCCAGAAAATTAAGCTCTTAAGGCTGCAAAAGCTAAATAAGCTTTTTAGCTTATTTTTCTTTCTTATTGGGGTTTAAGCCAACAAATAAGCTAGAAACTTATGGGGGACAGTTAATAAGGATAGGGGAGTCCTAAATAAGCTAAAGTATTCTAGAATAAGCCCTAAAATAAGCTGGGGAGAAAATAAGCTAAATCTAACAGTTTTTAAAAGGAAAACAGAAAAAAGTGCTACTTTAAGCTACCATTAAGCTATGCTAAAAGGGGAGTTAAGCTACAAAAGTTTGGGGAATTAAAGAACTACTATTAAGCTACAAATAAAAGCTAAAAGGTCCTAGAGCTTAATAGAAAATAAGCCATAAAAAGGGTGCTGAAAATTGGTTTCAGCACCAGGGGAGGTGCAAGGCAGTGGCTAGGGAGGCTTTTTGAGCTTATTGCAATAAGCTCAAATGAACTTTTTAGTTAAAACTAAGTACAAACAGAATTAAAGGGGTCTCCAATGAGCTTATATTCAAAAGATGAGCTAATGAGGTCAACTTAAACTTGCTGAATAATGGGCTGGAAAATGGCTATTCTCAAAAAAATTGCATACAAACTCTTTGACTTGTTACTTGGTGATGGTTAAAAGGACAGAACAGGGATTGGTAGATGGCTAGAAACAACAACTACAAGCACACAAACAATGTGCTTAAGCTGCTTATGCAGCTTGAGCACTTAAGCTCAATTTTGCTTATTCAAAATTTGACAGAAATATAAAAGGGACATAAAAACTTATTTTTGAACTAAAGATGGTGATTAAAATGGCCTAATTAAACCTACACACTCAGCCAAAAGTGGCTGAGTGCACTTGACCCATGCTTTTTCCCTTTTATTTTAAGCGTAAACCTAAACACCCCCTTATTATTTTAAACTCGGGCTTTTACCCTTTTTTAAATGTAAGTAAGGGGTGAGAATATGTTGGTTCTAAGTATGGTTTAACATTTTTACACATTGTTAATCGAATTTTAACAGAATTAAAGTAACTAAATGAGAATGAACTGAAGTTTCAAAGTAGCAATAAAAAGAAACTTAAATTTTTTATTAAAAAACAGAAAATGTAACAATTTTAAATGAACTGAGTTACAATACTTGCTTCAAAGAAAACACTTAATTAAAACAATTAAGCTAAAAAAAACATAAAAATGGTGTGTCGCCTTTGGCTTGTTCTCTTTTCTTTTATAGAGGCTCTCAGCCTTTCTTTGGACTTGGGTTGTGTTTCTTGTGAAGTGCAATGCAATCCTGAGTAATCCTAACCCTCCATATGCCTTTTCATGATCTCAGCCATGGATGTCGACTTTGGGGTTGAGTGTTTTGCAAGTGGGAAGGGGTATAGGGGCAGGGTAAGGTGGGAAAAGGGTATAGGTGAGCTGTGAGTGTACAATAGAGGTGGTTTGGGAGTGAAAACCATGGGGGAGGGCTGTTTGGGTTTTTGGCGCCAAGTGGTTATGGTACGGGGTGGTTACAGGTTTTAAAAGGGAAGAATGAAAAAGATGCAACAATGGCCCCTCAACTCTCTTTCTCTTTTCATTTCTTTTTAAGCCGAATTTTTAGTTATAACATAGTTTGGAAAGTGACGGTTTTGGTCCTTGTGGTTTATAACAAAAGAATTAAGAAAGTTTTGGACAATTGCAAAAATGGTC
>BQNB010155054.1:0-15442 GCA_026074375.1 Tanacetum coccineum
AATAAAAATTAACTGTAGTTACCATGACTCGTGAGCTTATATTATGAAGTAGCACCCCAATGTTGTATTCTGCTGCGTTGTAAATTTGTAGGTGTTACAAATCCAACATTTAATTTTGAATCCAGAGTACTTGTCCACAGCAACTAGCAGCAACCGCATATTCTGCTTCAGTAGTAGAGTTGGCAACTATGGTTTGCTTCTTGCATTGCCATGAAATCAATCTACTTCCAAGCAATTAACAACCTCCTGTTGTGGATTTCCTGTCTAAACTTGCACCAGTATAGTCACTATCAGTATAAGCTTCCAAATCAAATGGTGACTCCTTAGGATACCAAAGGCCCAATTTAGGTTGACCTTTCAAGTATCTAAAGATTCTTTTCACAGCATGAAGATGTGAAACTTTATGTGTGACTTAGAATCTTGTACAAGCACATACAGCAAACATTATATCAGGCCTTGAAGATGTTAAATACATAAATGAGCCAATCATTGATCTATATAAGTGAACATCAACATCTTCAGCTTCTGCATCCTTGAGCAATGGCTTTGAAGTCTCCATGGGTGTACTTGCTGTCTTCACAGTAGAAAAACCAAACTTCTTCAAAATTTCATCCACATACTTGTCTTGACTGATGAAAATCCCATCATCTTTCTATGTCACTTGTAGTCCTAAGAAGAAAGTGAGCTCATCCATAGAACTTATCTGAAACTTCTTGTGCATCAATTTCTCAAACTCAGTGCATAACTTCTTTTTAGTAGATCCAAAAATGATATCATCAACATATACTTGAACTAGTAGAATATCACTTTTGACTCTTTTAATGAACAAAGTCTTATCTATCTAACCTCTTTGAAATCCATTATCCAATAAATAGGTAGATAAAGTCTCATACCAAGCTCTAGGAGCTTGATGTAGACCATATAATGCCTTTTCTACCTTATAAACTCTGTCAGGGAACTCTGGATCTTCAAACCCTGGAGGTTGATAGACATAAACTTCCTCTTCAATTTTGTCATAAAGAAATGCACTCTTCACATCCATCTGGTATACTACAAAGTCTTTGAATGAGGTATTGGCTAAGAACAACCTAATTGCTTCAATCCTAGCAACTAGAGCAAAAACCTCATCATAATCTATTCTATCTTCTTGAGTGTAACCATGTGCAACCAGCCTTGCCTTGTTTCTAATCACAATACCTCTTTCATCTTTCTTCTTCCTATATACCCATTTAGTACCAATGGCTCTTTTGCCAAGTGGTAAATCCACCAAGGTCCAAACTTGTTGTAACTTAAACTGCAAAAGCTCTTTTTGCATAGCTTCTATCCAGCTTGGATATTTTAATGCTTGGATTACCTTTTTAGGCTCTTCCTGTGATAGGAAACAAGCAAACAGACAAGTATGAAGGTCTTCATGAGTTTTCCCTTCATTAACAGCACTAATAAACCCTTGTTCATTTGTAGTCTTTGTCATTCTCCTTGTCAGTACACCAGACTGCACATCACCAATTACATGATCAAGTTAATGATCTTTATGGATTCTTGTATTTAGAGTAGAAGGAACTGGATATGTGGTAGTAATGTTGCTCATGTCGACTTATGTTTCATCACTAAAGAAATCAGCATGTATGGCTATAGCATTATCTCCCAAAGAAAACATGTCTCGTTCAGTATTAATACTTGGCCTGACAATATTAACACCTTGAGTACTGTTTTCAGATTTCTCTTGATCAGCAATTCAACTTTCTTTATTTACACTTTCATCATCCTTCTTTTTAGCATCACTAGAAGGTTGTGGTTCATCATTACTAACATTCTTTGAAGAAGAATCAAATAGTAAACCATCTTTCCACAGTGGCATCAAGATGTAGTCTTGTCTAGATCCCGTCTCCTTGCTAGAATGACTTGCACCAAGACTTTCTTCTGTACCTACAAGATCATTAGAGTTTATACCTGCAACAACTGGCACAAAATTCATTGATTTTTTTAGAACATCAATATCAAACAGCCACTTTGGTCCATCACCTTCAATAATAGGCTTATCCTCCAGGAACCTAATATGCAAGTTTTCTTCTACTTTCCTAGTTCTAATGTTGTATACCCTATAAGCCTTACTATTCATTAAGTATCTAACAAAGAATCCTTCATCTGACTTTCCATCAAACTTGCCTAAATAATCTAAGGTATTAAGAATGGTAACATGACACCCAAATGGTACTAATACCCTATTTTGCACATAGCAAGCAATATTAACTGCTTCAGCCTAAAATGTGGTAGGTAACTTAGGGTCAGCTAACATGGTTCTAGCATCGTCAATTAGTGTCCTATTTCTCCTCTCAGCAACACCATTTTGCTGAGGAGTTCTAGCTATGCTAAATTCCCTCTTAATGCCTTTCTGTTCACAAAACTCACTCATAACTCTATTTTTGAACTCTGTTCCATTGTTACATTTGATAATCTTTACTTTCTTATCAGCTAGATTTTCTATCTCAGTTATAAAGCTCTTAAGAATGCCACTAGTTTCATCCTTAGTTGCTAGAAATAAAACCCAAGTAAATCTGCTATAATCATCAGTGACAACTAGACAATATTTCTTATTCATTAAGCTGCTAACAAAAGTTGGACCAAACAAGTCCATATGCAACATGAATAAAGGCTAAGTAATAGAGTTCTGAATCTTGGATCTACATGCGGCTTTGTGTTGCTTTCCCTTAAGGTAAGAAACACAAGTTTGGTCATTTTCAAAACGTTGTGTAGGTAAACCTCTCACAAGATTTTCCTTAACAAGTTTATTAATAGTTTTAAAATTTACATGACCTGGCCTCATATGCCATAGCATTGATTCATCAAGTGTGGCCTTTGCAACAAGACAAGTTAAACTCTCTTTAGGAACAATATTCTTCATATCAACATTGTACATATTGTTCTTTCTATGAACTTTAAGTAAAACTTGACTTTCATCAGCTAACTTAAAGTCAGGAGACAGACCAAAACATCCAGTGTCAGTAAATAGAACACTGTTCTTTTTGTCACACATCTGTGAAACACTAAAAAGGTTAAACTGCAACTCCTTGACAAAGTACACATCCTCAAAATCAAGCTTACTAGTTTTAAAAGTTCCTTTACCAGTAATTTTTCATCCTTTGGCTCCTCCCCCAAAGGTAACATATCCACCATCAAATTCCTTGAAGTTTGAGAGATAGGACATGTTCCCTGTCATGTGCCTTGAGCATCCACTTTTAACATAGCCTTGATCTTCTTTTTATGGATGACACTGCACATAAAAATATGGAGATTAGTTTCCTTTGGGGACCCAAGCCATCACTGACTTGGATCTGTCTCGTGCATCAACATAATTATGTCTCTTCAAAGTAATTGATGCACTATTAAGTTTGGTAGGTCTCCAAACCTAACATGTTGAGGCCTTAATAGCATTAACCTGATTTTCCCTGACAGCATTAACTACTGCTAAATTTAGCCTACCAGTATTAACTTATTTTGGCCCAGCAGTTTAAAATTTTTCTTTAGCAGTATTAACTTTTTGACTAAAATTCTTGTTAGTTAATGATGTTCTTGTCTGATAGGGCCTCTTTACAGTTGATTGTGCTGATTTAGAAAAATGTGACATTGGTCTAGCACTATAAACTATAGTTTTAGGATGAGCAGTATTAACAGGCCTAGCAGTATTAAGTGATCTTAAGCCAGTTTTCATTAAACTGCTCTTGGAACCATGTTTCTATGAGCATTAGGGTGAGCCTTTTTAGCAAAATAATTGTAATTCACCCTTGTATAATTATTCCCAGATACCACCCTTTCCCTTTGATGGTAATTGCAGTTAGCCTACATATGGTCAAAACTTCCACAGATAAAACAAGCTTTATTGTACATCATAAAGTCACTTCCTAGCTGTTGGGACTTCTGATTATTCTAGTTTCTTTGATTTCCCCTAGGACTTTGTGACCTATACATTTTAGCATACTTAACTGGTTTCCTAAATGGTTTTTCTTGTTGTTTAAGTCTAATAAATTCTATCTTAGCAACAGTAGGAAAAAACTATTTTCTTCTCTAACTTATCATCTGACACTAACTCCTTAACCAATGGGGCATCAAGAGATTCCCTAACCTCATTAGAAATATCTTCACTAACACTCTTACTAGTCTTAGGTCTATACCCTTCAAACTCAGGCTGTTGGAACTTGATGTGTTTCAAAAGCTTTAAATTTATAAGACTGAAAATACCGGATAATTATATGGAAACACACAGGTAAAAGTATAACCCACGTATGTAGTATAATCTTTTTAGGTAAGACCAGGTCGTCCACAGGGATTAGAGTAGTGTTCAAATAATCAGAAAGAAAATTAACTTTAACAATTTTGAAAATAATTTTTGTTTTACTAGTGATAAAAAGTATGACTACTCGGATAGTTGAAAAATAACTTATAAGTGTTGGAAATGACTTGATCTCGAAGATGGGAATTTAATTTATAAAAATGATTTCTCGTTAGAAAACGTTTTCACAAACTAACTTGGTTAACCCAAGACTTATATTTAGTTAACTAGACCAAATGTGTCACTCAAATAATCCAGTTATTATTATATCAAAGCTTATTTTGTTTATCAATTTACGAAAGTGGATTTCTCGGTACAAACATTAAAGACCATAGACTAATCTTTAAAAGCACATAGATCATAACGGGTCTTTTGACCTATACCGATATGATTATATAATCTAAGTTGATAAGCAAAAATAGATAAGATAAGATATAACAGGTTTGCAACATAAGCTTAAGATTAAAGCAATCAAGATCATACCAAACACTTATTCATTATCGTAACTTCACCGAGTAGTCATGAGAGATTTAGCCTCTCATGTCTAAGGAGTTCATAACAAAAGTACACTTTACATAAACTTCCATTATTTCAATAACTAAGTAGGAAAACGTCTTCGTTCTTGATCGTTAGATCTTTTCCTTCAAAGGAAGAAGTGTTTTTTGGTATTTTTGGTGAAAGGGAAGTATGTGTGTGTGGGAGTGGTTTGTAGAATGAGATGGATAGTGAGGATGAGTTAGAATGGAATGCTTTGAGGATGAGTTAGAATGGAATGCTTTGAGGATGAAAATTCCTCCTCAATTTATAGGCAAGTTTGGGTGCAAAGTGCGGTGCACTTAGGAAAAAGTGCGGCGGACTTGAGGAGTTAATGCGATAGCATTTAATGGCTTTTACTGGAAGTGCGGCGCACTTACAAATAAGTGCAGCGGTTTTGAGGACTTAATGCAGGTGCATTTATTAGACTTTACTTTTTCAGACTTTGGGAGAAAGTACGGCGCATAATGTTATAAGTGCGGCGGACTTCATGAACTTTAGCTATAAATCTTTCTTTCTTGTATTCGCCTCCCAAAGTGTATAGATTCTTGAGCTTGGGCCTGTAGTGTCTTCAAGTGAACCTATAAGCAATTCAAGCTAATTAAGTACCAAAAGTTCACGAGAAATGATCAAATATACATAAATAACGTCATAGAAATAGGTATAATTTGGGCGTTATCAAATCCTTCCACACTTAGCTTATTGCTTGCCCTTAAGCAATGGAAGCGAAAATATATAATCATTTGTCATGACGTGGAGAAAATTTGGATTTTTATAAGAGTTTGCATATTAGATAACTTTTTAGGCATAGACATATAACATAGCACCTAACACAGGGATAGTGTTTGATTTTAAATTCACTTAGCCACTCAGATAGGTTTAAAATATGTTATTGTGAAGAACACTTAATTTGCACAGACATAATCTAGACAACTACCATAGGCTTGTACTTAACACATAAACCTAACCAAAGGGCGGAACTTTAGTACTAGAGAGGATCCAATCTTTATGCGCCGAACATAAACCTTTATTTCTTTGAACACACATATATAACTTCTTCTCTTTTTTTTCTTTTTTTTACCAACATATGGTAACTAAGGCTTGGCACAGAGCTTCTTCATTTAACTTTCAGATATTTCAGCAACATAGCATTAACATGAGTGCTTGCAAGAACAAGGACTTGCGGGATACATTTCATGTGATAGGCTTCGGTCTAGTAAATGATGATTAAGCACAAGTTCTAGAGCTTCTAAATTACCGGCTCTCTCAAACATAATTATCAACCAATACCAATGTTCCAGAAAAGGTGACAAAGACCATATGTACACATTCGTAACGACGGAATAGACACATATGACTGCATTCAAACCTTAACTCGAACAAGATAAAGGCATCAATTATCTTAGGTATCAAAAGTGGATTACCGAATATTCTAAAGGCTTAAAATTCTCACAATTTAGTAGACTAGGGTGTACTAGTTATAATGTCAATCCGGTTGGACTTGCCTTACTAAGAGCATTTTTACTTTAATTTGAAAACATATAATTAGAATTTTTCATAAAATATCAGTTGGAAAGTTTTTAACATGGCAAACATAGAGGGATATGATTAATTTTTCCTATTTGGCTCCCCTCTACACTTAAGTTGAACATTGCCCTCAATGTGATAACTGATAATAGAGATAAAATAGGGAAAATTAAATGAAAACGGTACTTCTCGGGGCATAGAGAAGTACATAGCTGCGGTAGAGCTATCTTGAGCATACTTTGTAATTTTCCATATCTTCAAGCTAAATTACCTGCATAAGAGTAAACATACAAAAGCACATAAAAATAAAATATTTTTGTTGATCTTTTTTTAGAAAAAAATAAATAAAAGATATTAGTAGAAGAATGAAGGAGGGACTCCTCCACACTTAAGTGAAGCACGGGTTGCCTCTCGAGAAGCGCTTAATTTTTAAGAGAGTCGTTAGCTAGACTCGTACTTCGAGAGTCATTCTTTTGGGAAGAAAGGAGTAACTGCCTCCCTTGAGTTATTGTCTTCTTCATGATATAGTTTGAGTCGATGGCCATTGACTATGAACGTCTTTCCATCTTTTCCATAAAGTTCAACATATCCGGATGGATATTGATGTTTCACTACATAAGGTCCTAACCATCGAGATCTGAGCTTCGGTTGTTTAAATTTGTACTTTGAGTGAAATAGCAGAACCTTGTTTCCTTGTTTGAATTCTTTTCTCATTCGTAATTTTCTGTCATGCCAGACTTTGGTTCTTTCCTTGTATAGACGAGAGTTTTCATATGCTTGGTATCTAAGTTCGTCTAACTCGTGTAACTGAAACATTCTTTTCTCACCAGCAGCGATGAGATCTGGGTTGCAATTTTTCAGTGCCCAGTATGCACGGTGTTCAATTTCGAATGGTAAGTGGCAGTTCTTTCCATATATTAGTTTGTATGGTGTAGTACCGGTAGGTGTTTTGTAGGCAGTGCGAAAAGCCCACAGAGCGTCATCAAGTTTTCTTGACCAAATAGCAGGATTGTCTTTAACAGTTTTTTCAAGAATTCTTTTGAGAGCTCTGTTCGTGTTTTTTAACTTAATCGCTATTTGAGGGTGATAGATGTAGAGAAGCGGTGATTACTCATATCTTTTCCTCTTGGGTTTTTTCTATTATTCTATTACAAAAGTGAGTACCTCGGTCGCTGATTAGAGCTTTGGGCATTCTAAAACGGCAGAATAGTCTCTTCAGAAAGGTGACTACTACTCGGGCATCATTGGTTGGTAAAGCTTGAGCTTCAGCCCATTTAGATACGTAATCAACAGCGATTGATGTATTCAAACCTCATTTGATTTTCGAGAATGGTACCATAAAGTCGATACCCATATGTCGAAAATTTTCATTACTTGAATGTTATTTATAGGGCATCTAGACGTTTTGATATATTTCTGGTCTTTTGGCATGCTTCACATAAGCAAACTAGAGTATGAGCTTCTTTGATGATTGTTGGCCAGTAAAATCCTGAATCAAGAACTTTTTTAGCAGTTATGTTGGGTCCATAATGTCCACCGGTTGGTCCGTGGTGACATTGATCCAAAATGGTTTGAGTTTCTGGTCCAGATATACAGCGTCTGATCATACCGTCGGAACATACTTTGAAAAGGTAAGGTTCCTCCCAAAAGTAGTGTTTGAGGTCAGAGAAGAATTTGTTCTTTTGTTGGTACGTCATTCCTTTTGGTATAATATTACCGACTAGGTAGTTTGCAAAGTCTGCGAACCAAGGTTCGTCTTTGGTATTGATTTCCATAAGAGTTTCTCTGGGAAAGTTATCATCTACTTCACTGTCATCGCTTGTTTCATTATTTTCGATTCGGGATAAATGATCTGCTGCAACATTTTCTATTCATTTTCTGTCTTTGATATCTATGTTGAATTCTTGCAGAAGTAAGATCCATCGAATAAGACGTGGTTTAGCATCTTGCTTTTTGAATAAGTACCTTAGAGCTGAATAATCAATGTGAACAATAGTTTTTGAGAGAATAAGATAGGATCTGAATTTGTCAAATGCAAAAACAACAGCCATAAGTTCTTTTTCAGTTACGGTGTATTTTTGTTGAGCTAGATTAACGGTTTTGCTTGCAAAGTAGATTGGGTGAAAGTTTTTACCATCTTTTTAACCTAAGACGGCTCCAACTACGAAATCACTTGCATCACACATAAGTTCAAACAGAAGATTCCAATTTGGGCTTACAATCACAGGAGCACATGTGAGTTTCTCTTTTAATGATTCAAAAGCATTTTGACATTCATCGTCAAATTCAAATGGAGTATCTTTTTTGAGTAGCTTAGTTAGAGGTCGAGAAATTTTCAAGAAGTCTTTAATGAGATGTCAGTAAAAATCGGCATGTCCCAGAAAGCTTCTAATACTTTTGATATTAGTAGGGGGTGGAAGTTTTAAGATTACGTCGATTTTTGCTTTGTCGACTTCAAGTCTAGCGCTAGACACCTTGTGTCCGAGCATAATTCCTTCTTTGACCATGAAGTGACATTTTTCCCAATTAAGGACAAGATGAGCATCTTTACAACATTGGAGCATTTTATTGAGGTTGTTTAGGCATGTGTCAAAAGAGTTTCCGAATACAGAAAAATCGTCCATGAATACTTCGACTGATTCTTTGATCATATCGGGAAAGATTGCCAACATGCACCTCTGGAATGTGGCAGGTGCATTGCATAGGCCCGAATGGCATTCGCCTATAAGTGTATGTCGAATGGACATGATGATTTTTTGTTTTCTCTTGATCATTTGGATCGTTGGGATTGAAAATATCTAGAAAACCATCGAGGAAATAGAATATTTTATTTCTGTGAGTCTTTCGAGCATTGGATCCATAAAAGGTAAGGGAAAAATGATCTTTGCGGTTGCTTTATTGAGTTTCGATAAATCGATGCATTACTCGCCATCCCGTAACGGTTCTTGGTTAAAACAAGCTCATCTTTTTCATTGGTGACAAAGTAATGTACCACCTTTCTTGGTACATAGTGGATAGGAACAACCCAAGGACTATTGGAATTGGATAAATTATTACCGGTATCCAGGAGTTTACGTTTCTTTGTATGTTTGGATTCTAACCTTCTTATGTTTTTAGACAACAGGTTTTTCTTGGCTACAAGAAGTTGTATATTGTGTTTGCAGAATGATGGGCAGATACCAGGAATATCTGTCGTTTTCCAAGCAAAGGCTTGCTTGTGCTTTTTAAGAATAGATATGAGTTTGTTTTTCTTTTATTTGGATAGCTGAGATGATATGATAACAAGAAGAAAAAAGGGTTCTTCCAGGAATACATATTCCGGATTATCAGAAAGAGGTTTAAGTTCAAGATCTGTAGGAGGTTCTTCAAGAGATGTTTTGATTTTATAATCAGTATTAATGGTGATTTTTTTAAACGGTGGGTCTTCGGTGTCAGATTCGGAGTCTGAAGTTCATCAAATTCAGCAAAGATTTCTTCTTCGAGAAGGGTTCCTTCAATGTAATGAAGAATTTTACTACCTTCGTCTAAAAGAGCATCGAAATCTTCTTCTAAGATTTCGTCGATGACATCGATACTGAAATAGGTATCATCGTTTGAGTAAGAGTGTTTCATTGCAGAATCGATATTGAAGATCATTCGTTCAGTTCCAACTCCAAGGTTGAGTTGTTTCTGTTTAACTCGAATCACTGCATCAGCAGTATGAAGAAATGGTCGTCCCAAGATGAGGGGAACTTTACTATCTTCTTCCATTTCGAGAATACTAAAATCAGTAGGAAAGGTAAATTTACCAACTTCAACAAGCATATTTTTAGCTATTCCAATAGGGTATTAGAATGATCTATCAGCTAATCTTACGCTCATTTTGGTAGGTTTAAGAGTCTCGAGTGATAATTTCGCATATAGAGAATATGGAATAAGGTTAATGCTAGCACCAAGGTCGGCTAAGGCATTGCATGAGAAGGTTTTGTTGAAATTACATGGAATAAGAAAACTTCTGGGGTCTCTGAGTTTAGGTGGAACTTTGTTTTGGATCATTGCTGAACTTTCATCACTTAAGAAAGCGGCAGAGATTTGTTTAATTTTTTGTTTGTTGCTTATTAGTTCCT
The DNA here is from genome assembly GCA_026074375.1 of Tanacetum coccineum. Taxonomy (NCBI): domain Eukaryota; kingdom Viridiplantae; phylum Streptophyta; class Magnoliopsida; order Asterales; family Asteraceae; genus Tanacetum; species Tanacetum coccineum. Next base: position 10,495 of record BQNB010155054.1, read on the forward strand.
TGATAAATTTTCCATAATTAGGCATTCCCGCTAAGACATCGATAAGAGGTACATTGATTCGGACAGCGCGGATCATATCAAGAATTTTCCGTATTTAGCTTCCATTTTCTCTTTTCGAAGACATTAAGGATACGGAATTTTTGGTTTGTATGGTTTGGGTAACAGAGTCTCTTTGATTGATTTTGAATTTTGAGTTTTCGGTTATGGTGTTCGTTCATCGTCTTCTTCATCGCTATCGAAATTGATAGGGTTTCCAAAATTGTTTTGTTGATCATTTAGATTAACTGGTGGGTTATCAGATTTACCACTTCTTGTGAATATGGCATTCGCATGCTCATTGCGAGATTGTGGTAGTTGGTAGGCTTTGGAGTTGTGTCCTTTTGGGTTTAGTTGAGTGTTACTGGGAAGAGATCCAGAAGGTTGACCAGATTGCTTGTCAGCAAGTCTGTCAAACTTGGTTTCAAGGTTTTGAATTGAAGCTTGATGATTTTTAGCCACGATTTCGAGTTGGGTTTTGAGATCCATGAATGTTTCTTTGACGAAAGCGTTGGTCGATTGCTGAGATTTCATGAAATCGTTGAATTTTTTTGAAGATCGTATGGTTTATCATCGGTATTGGATCGGTAGTTGTCTCAATTGTAACTACTTCGTTCGTTTGAACGCCAATTATCGTGATTCGAGTCTCGGTCGGGGTAATCATTATAAAAACGAGTCTTACGAAAAGTTTGCATGAATTTGGCTTCTTCTTCTCGGGACATAGGTATATTATCTTCATCAAGATCGGGTTTTGTTTTTTTAGCATGGGTTTGAAGTTCTTTATACTGAGTGTTGGGACTTAAAAGACTTCATGGATACTTAGAAATTACTAGTGCTCAGGTACATAATGGAAATTTTGCTAAGTAGTTAGTACTAGTAGTATAATGTTACCACTGCTAGTTACTACTGTTAGTATAATTTAATACTGATAGCATAAAGTTACTGTTGTTAGTTGAAGTTAAGACTGCTCAGTGTTGAAGACTAATATATAAGCTAAGTAGTTAGTGCTGCTAGTAGTAAAAGTTAAAGCTGTTAGAACAAGTTCTATGTTAGTTATATATTAGTATTGATAGTACTAATGTTACTACTGCTTATGTTTATTAGTGTTGCTGGTGAAAGGATTACAACTGTTTGAAGACTTTCTACTGTCAAGATGATAAAGACAAATTAAAGAGATAAAGATTGTTTGAAGAATAAGAATACTTGTGAAGATAAGTATTATGTGTAGGTTTAGTACACGATTTATACATAATGTATTTATTTAAAAGATTACGTTTATGTTTATAAAAGATTAAGATATCTTAAGAATGTATTGTAAGCCGACTAGGACTCCTTAGTCTTCTAAAAAAGAGCTCTGGTGCAATAGTTGGAGAGATCCTCAGTTTGTTTACATATAAGTCCTTCATAGTTGTTCAGAGTTGATTAAGGAAAAGCTTTCAAGGTTGTAAACCCCTAGTACTAAGTGAAGAGTACTCGTATTATTGATCTAATAATATTGGAGCATTTGGTTATATCTTTGTTTGTTCAAGATTACTGTTTTATTCATAATACTTCTAGGTATTAAGGTGTAGATTCCGCATACACTTTAATATACATACAAAGTTTCTACAATAAGTTATTTTGGATTTATCCAAGGTAATTTAACCTTAGACAACCTAAGGAATCGATCTAGGTTTGGGATCAACAAGTGGTATCAGAGCTTTGCTTTGAGAAACTTTGATCTAGAAGACATGGAGTTTGAATCTACAAATAGTGGTACTACTGCAAAGCTTCCCATACTCAAATTGGGTGAGTATGAGATGTGGGTTATAAGGATTAAGCAGTACTTCCAGATCCAAGACTATGCACTCTAGGAGGTGATAGAAAATGGTGATTCATGGGTGTCAGTACACCAACATATAGGAGAATGGTACATTCAGTTACAAAGATTGCTCTATACATTGTAACTGTGAAGAGAGACAAATAGACAAAGAAATGATGTCAAGGCTAAGGGTTTGCTAGATCATGGTACTTCCAGTGAACATCACTTCATTTCGTCCAGTATCTCATTGTATGTAAATCGTTGTCTTGATTGCTGCTATTGAGTATTAATATTTTGTAAAGATTGGTAATGCAGAAGAGCAACCCATGTGAAAGAAACTCAAGAATAGTGACAACTTTATGATGCAAGAGTGAGTATGAGAATTTTCAATGCATCAAGTGCAGAGCTCTCTGAACCTTTATCTTTGCTGAATAGGCCGGTCAGATAGATACAGTAGCATAGCGCTTCATAGACACAATCGCTGGTGTGTGACTCATTGCCCAAGAATGTCTTAAATCTATCAAAATATTTAAGCAGCCCTTACCTGTGTGTGAGTGGACACACTTATGTAGCTGTGTCGATGAAATAAGCCTGACGTGGAGGACTCATGAGCATAGATAATTTGTACAACAACTTCAAAATTGTTGAACAAAAGGTAAAGAAATCTGTTGGTACAAGTACTGGTGCTCAAAACTTGGTCTTCATGACTGCTCCAAGCACTAGCAGTACCAATGATGCCAACACTGCTAGTCCACAAGTTAGTACTGCTAGCACTAATGTTAATGCTGCTAGTCCATAAGTTTGTACTGTAAGTGTTAGTGATAATGTTGTGTATTCTTTCATAGTTGAAAATCCCAATGGTTCTAATGTCCTACACCAGGACTTAGAGCAAATTCATGAAGATGATTTAGAAGCAATGGATTTGAAGTGGCAGCTCTCTTTGCTAAGTGCGAGGTCAAAGAAGTACTATCATAGGACAGGCAAGAAGAATTTCATTAATGCTAATGACACTGCTGGATATGATAAATCTAAGGTGGAGTGTTACAACTGTCATAAGTTGGGACACTTTGCCAGGGAGTGCAGAGCACCAAGAAGCAAGGAATGTCAGTTTAGAAATCAAGACAACACCATGAAGCAAGGGAACAATGAAGAAACATCTTCAAAGGCAATGTTGGCTATAGATGGTGTAGGTTTTGATTGGAGTGACATGGCAGAAGAACAAGGTATCAGACTAAAACATGGCTCTTATGGGCCATTTTTAGACTCGAGGTATACACTGATAAAACTTGCTCTAAAACATATCTGAAAAACTATGAAACTCTTAAGAAACAGTGTGATGATTTGATTGTTAAGCTTAATCAAACTGAATTTATAGCAGCTACTTACAAAAGAGGTTTAGCAACAGTAGAAGCTCAACTAATCACATATAGGAAGAATGAGGGTCTTTTTAGTGAAGAAGTTGCAGTTCTTAAAAGCGAAGTAGCTTGTAAAGACTATGAAATAAATGTGCTTAAAAGTGAGTTTGAAAAAGTTAAGCAAAGAAAAAGATGGCATTGATTTTAAAATTGGAGAGATTTGATAAGGCCTCAAAAAGACTTTTGATCAGATGTTTGGAAGTCATGATTACTGACAAAAGTAAAAAGGGTTTGCCGGTTTATAGTGCAGTTCCTCCACCTCATCCTTTAATCTATAATAGACCTAAAAAGCTTGATCTGTCTATTCTGGTCTTGATGAATTCAAAGAGCCTGAATTCAAAGGTTATGGTCCTGAGAACAGTGAGCAAGAGTCTAATGTTGTTTGTGATAAAGAATCAGAAAATTCTAAGGAAAATTCTGATGAGTCTTTGGTAGAAGAACAAGTATCACAAGACAAAAGTGGGTTTGTTGAATCTTTACCTAATGTTGATAAAGAAACTGTTTTTCCTGTTAATAAAAAGGTAGAGTTTACAAAACCTAAAAATCATGAAAAACTAGTTAAAAGTCAGTTAGGTATGCAAAAATGTATAGATCATAATTTCCTACGGGGAATCAGAGGAATTGGAATGGACAGAAGTCTAATCAACTAAGAAAAGATTTTATGATGTATAACAAGGCTTGCTTTATATGTAGAAGTTTCAATCATTTGTAGATTAATTGTCATTGTCATCAAAGAAGAGGCATAGTATCTAGAAATAACTACAATAGGGTGGATGCCAAAAACACACACCCTACTATACTCAGGAATATGTCTCCTAAAGCAGTTTTGTTGAAAACTGGCCTCACACCACTTAATACTGTTAGGCCAGTTAATACTGCTCACCCCAAAACAGCAGTTCATAGTGCTAAATCAAAGACACATTTTTCTAAACAAGCACAATCAACTGCTAAGAGGCCCTTTTATAAGCAAACAACATTAACTAGAAGATCTGTACATGTAGCAAAGAGACACTATTATACTGGAAGGCATAATGCAGTTAATACTGCTTGGTCATATACAAGACAAGTTAATGCTATTAGGGTAAAAGGGGTAAATGCTGTAAAGTCCTCAGCATGTTGGGTTTGGAGACCTACCAAACCTAATGGTGCATCACTTGCTTTTAAAAGACACAACTACATTGATGCACGAGGCAGATCCAAGTCAGTAATGGCTTGGGTCCCTAAAGGAATCTAATTTCCTTATTCTTTATGTGCAGGGCAAGCCACAACATGATGATAAAGGATTTGTTGACAGTGGATGCTCAAGGCACATGACTGGGAACATAGCTTATCTCTCAGATTTCAAGGAATTTGATGGAGGTTATGTTGCATTTGGAGGAGGTGCATATGGTGGTAGAATTACTGGTAAAGGAACACTTAAAACTAATAGTCTTGATTTTGAAGATGTATACTTTGTCAATGAGTTAAAATTCAATCTTTTTAGTGTCTCACAGATGTGTGACAAAAAAAACTATGTACTTTTTACTGTGTGACAACCGTCAATTTTCAGAACTTTAAATAACTATTTTACCCTTTTATTTTCATGCTTGACTTGACTTTTGACCATTTGATCTTTTATTGTCATATAAAAACAATTATCGCATAACTGATAATTTTTCGAAACCTATTTTAATAATAAATCATAATTATTATTACA
>BQNB010155055.1:0-13139 GCA_026074375.1 Tanacetum coccineum
CAAGGCCCATGGAAAGCCCATGTAAGCCATGTCTATAGCCGGCCATAGGAAGTATAAACACCCTTTCCATGCTATGGAAATGGTGTTGGTTGTTTATTATTTCACACACATAATGCATTTTTCTTTCATGTTTACTTTCTCTCTCTAAAGTGTTCATCCAACCACTCTCTCTCTAAAACTACCTCTCTTTCCCTCATTAAGTATGTTATTATATAACATTCATCAGCTAACATTGCTTTATCCTTATGCCATGCTGCATTCCTTGGTCACTTAGGCTGAGTGCATTGCCTAGCCATATGTCCTTCACCTTGACAGTTGTAGCATTTAACAACCCTTGCCTGTCCACTTGCATTGTTTCCCCCAGAACTAGTAGCATTACTCTTATAACCAGTACCAAAATAACTTCAATTCAATCATTCATCCGTTCCACCATCATATCCATATCAGTCTCAAATGAATCATCAAACCTTATATGTTCTAAAAATTGCTTATCAATCACCTCAAGTTTCTACACAACCGATGACTGAGTCACCTCTTGTGGACTCAGGTTTTGCTGTTCCTGTATTCTCTCTAGGAGATGATTCAATTGCTTGTCTCAACAAGGAAATGGCTTTTCTAATAGCTGTAGCTTCCTCAAGGTTCCCCTCAACTAATTATTAACTTAGAACTTCATCGAATATAAGAAACCAAGCCACTATTCAAGATGACAGGGTCATAGTGCAACAAGTTCAGGGGAGACAAGGTCAAAGTTACTATGATACCAATTGTATAATATCTTAACACATATAGATGATGGATTCGTTTAGAGTTTTTGAGAGAGAAAGAGGTGGATGGATAAACACTTAGAGAGAGAAACAAAGAAAGAACAATTAGATTAACTATGTGAGAAAAATGAACAACCAACACCCTCTTCATGTGTGGAGAGGGTATAAATACAATGTATAGTGGCCGGACATGGGCCTCATAAGAGGCTTTCCAAGGGCCTTTAGCCCGGTTAGCTTTTTAACTTAACCATTCGACTTACTACGAGCTACGACTAACTATATTGGAAGTGACTGATACTTTTTGTATTTCTAACACAAGAGTATGAGGCAGCCTACAATAACAATTATGGGAGGTCACAAGAGTATGAGGCAGCCTTTACTAACAATTATGAGAGGTCATAAGAGTATGAGGCAGCCTATAATAACAATTATGGGAGGTCACAAGAGTATGAGGCAGCCTACACTAACTTCAACGGAATTTATGAGCAAGCTAACATCAACTTGGGTGAAAGGTCACAAGACCCACATCTAACAATGCCGTTTGCATTTAATCAATTTAACTTGGGTTAAAGCTCACAACACACATATTCTACAGAGCCATTTACATGGGATCCTATTAATTTGGCTGACCCCTAATTGAATCTATTTTGATTAGTATGTTAAGTATTGTCGGACCTACCCTCAAATCTATTATGTAATAATGAATAGTAAGAATTTAAGAAAAGGTTTTGAATGGTGCATCAAATTATTGTGCATAGAATCCATAGTAAACCATGTTTTACACAACAACTTGAAAAATAAAAACTAAATGCCATTGGGAAAGAACGAATGCTAATGATATATGGCACAACATATACCGTTACCCAATGAAACATCTAAGCACCATACAAAGTTTAATTAGTTAATAAAATAACGTAAAGTCTGGAAAGTATACCAAAAGAAAGACATACAACATTCAAGGACGGAACATCTTGTGCTGGAAATAAAAGCGAATCAATTTTTCTCGATATGCAAGTGCAGTCTGTATAGGATCATCAACAGCCAATGAGACACCGTATTAACCTGTATGGAGAATATGAAAAATCACTTAATAACAACCAAAACTATAAATTTATATTGCCAATTTTAGTTCAAAACATATATGAGAGGATGACCTATATAGAAACATGCACAGAAATACACCGCAATCGCCAAAGACCCCACCCTATTTGGGAACATGATCGGCGTGCCTAAAGGAAATCTTATACTTACCGGGTTAATATTTTTCTTTTCAAAACACCCGTTTCCTTTAGAACCACATGAATCTTCTCCTCTAAACACTCCCCCATCTTCAAATACCACGGACGAAATTCCTCATCATGAGTTTCAAGAGTTTTTTCACTGTCATAGAATGTAATAATTCTCGAACAGATGTGAAACATTGCAAGAGAACAATGACGCATTGGTTCATTTATTGGAATGAAGACCTACACAAATATATATTATGAGTGTAACTATAACATAACTTGTATTCAGAAGTTATATTTTATTTAGACTGGATAGAAAAATGTACCCGCTCAACATTACTCCATGCTACCAGGTATCTATCATTGTTAGCATAAAACAATGGCATAGACCCTTGAAGTAGAAGTGGCAGAAAGTAACAGCTAACCATAGCCCAATCCATATCGAATTGTCGGGTGTGCCACAAGTACATGACCCAAAGATCAATGTGCTAGATGCAATAAAAACACAAAAAAGGTTTCGTAACAAGATAAAAAATTGTAAAATATATAATCACTATATGAAGATTTGCTTACCTCGTCAAGTAGCCATCCTTTGTAATTATCATCAAGACCACACAAACCATGCCAAAAACTACGATCAACAGCAATATCATTGCACCAAGGGAATTTAAAACGACCCACAACAAACCTGCTCAACCACTCCTCCAAATCATGACTCAAGAAAATTCTGTCAATTCTTTTGAACGGACGTTTAAGATCCTATAAAAAACAATATTTCATACATGAGTAAAATAAAATGGATCAAAATTAAGTTTTTCACATACACTAAATACCTCAATCCAAGGTTTGACAGACTTGCGCTTTTCAATCATAAGTTGATTCAATACATTCTTTTGATTTGCCAGCTTTTCCATGCTAGGAACATTCAAAGTTGTAGACAATCCAATATACAGAGACCTCATTACATCAACATACTTCCTCTTTTTTGATACACAATGCCCGATAGCTAATTTCATGTGAGCAGATGAGTTCATATGCCCTATGCATTTTCTTTGTTTATCCTCTTCCACTATCTTATTCAACCTAGCCTCCATATGATTGTATAACCTTTGGATCTCAAACTCTATTTTCTTTTTATCCTCCTTTGCCATCTTTGAAATAGCATCTTGTTGCCTTTGATCTGACAACCTTATAATCTGATACTCTTTCTTTGAATTCTATATGTATTTGTAATGCTGTGATAAGTTTAAACAAAAATTAGTACGTATTTAAACACTAATACAGAAACACATAAATAACAATAGTAATTTTATTACCTCACAATTACCTTTCTCCTCTCCAGTTTGTGATAAGTTGCAAAGTCCATTTAACACAGATAAATTGGAAGAAATTTTTTATTATATTGGTTGGCTAACGGGATTAGCAGGCATGGAAAACTACGAAACATCTCCATTAACATCACAGCAATACACATCACCAATATCCTGATAAAGATATAAAATTATAAACAAATTGTAAACTTAACATAAAGGTTAACAAATGGAAAACATATGGTTACCTCTTTTAAAGATGTGTCATCTTTGATGTCCGACTCATCCTCTGATGTGCTCTCTAAAATATCTTCAATTTGTGGGCCAAATTTCTTCAATCCTTCTTCCTTTTCAATGCCATTTTTAAGACTAATCACCTGCAAAAGAAAGAATGTTTTGAAAAACAAACATATTAGTAAAGACTAACCTGTATGAACAAACAAAACTAACTTTTTTGGTAAAGACTAACATGTATAATGCTCTCCAATTTGAAGATGCGTCATCTCAAACTCTTAACCTCTTTTGGTAGTGTCAACAAACTTTCACATAAGCCTTCCAAATCACGAACACGGTCAATTAGAGCAACCTCTCGACCTTTCTATCTACCACGTAAACCAGGATGAAATTCTTCAATGTCTTTCTGCTTTGCATCACGTGCTGCTGATCTTCTATTAAGATATTCACCATACAACCCTCCTATGGAAACAGGTGGGCTCCTCGGTGCATACTACATAAAATAATCATTGCTAGGTGTGTACCAGTTAAACTAACACTTTGTTTTCGTTGAGGCTAGCTCTATTGGGGCCTAGTTCAAACAATTATAAATAAATATTAAAAAAGATAAGGTATTACTAATTGGATTGCATGACTATAAGCAACAAATTATATATCAAATTTACCTTGTAAAAAAGCTCGCCGAAATACTCCCACTTGTTAAATTATGCTTTTCTCGTCCATGACACTGCTCTGGGGATGATTTCTGGCACTTTGTCCACCAACGATCGGATTCATAAGAAGACTCTATAATTCATATCTAAAACAAGTAAATCATTATTAAGAGTTAAAAAAACTTAAGGAAAAAAATAAGTAAACATATTTTATAAAACTGTTTAGGAAAAAAACACAAACCTTGAAAGCAAAAAGAAAACCAGACAACGAATAACTAGGAACATGATTGGGGTTTTTTCTCAATCCATCTAGGTGCTCAAGCTTATGTTTTGAAGAAACATTTCTAATGGAATCGTAAAGTTGCCTCCAAATGTGCTCACCCCAAGGAAATGAGTTCCAAGTATCAAGATTGTCAACCATTCTCAAAAATACATCATCCACCACTGAAACCAACTCTGGCCCTATGAAGATAACCTCCATAGATAACAACAAACAGACTCGAATTGCGTCTTCATCATTGACCTTGGAAAACTTCTCTTCATCCTCAATTAAAGCTAAAGCATCAATGATTTTAACATCATACCCTATCTTCTCTGGAAATAACCGATTACGAAAGGGGATATCACCATTCCCATACTCACGAAAACTAAGCAAAACTGACGACGTCCAAGATGGAGACTATGGCCATTAACATCATATATGAGTGGCAAGTCAAAGCTATCATCATCAGCACAACACTGTTTTTTAACAACATAATGGATCATACCATCATCGTTCTCAACGTATGTTATATCAAGCCAAGGTCCGAAACATGTTGTGCGAAACAGTGAACGACGGGCTTCATTAAGTCTATATTTGATTAACGGGAAGTAATGAAGTTTTCTTTTAACATGAATCCTAGCCGGATATTTCTATATTAACAAATAAAGTATTAGCTCCGGTAATTTATATTTATACTAGATACAAATGACGCAAACCATATTGACTAAGACAATTGTATAACAGAATTGAGAACACATTGCTTATTACAAACTATGTATGAAGAGGTTCAAGGCAGTGGTTCAAGGCAGTTTTTCAAGGCAGTTTTCAATTGATATGTTTGATATAAACAGTTAATAAGATTCAACAAAAATAAATAGTTAAATATATTTGATATAAACAGTTCATAAAAATAAACAGTTAAATATATTGCCCAAATGCAAATCAACACACTAAACAAGATTAGCAAAAAAACAAAAACCATGAAACACATTAACAAACCCGCTAAAACCCAAATAAACAGTTTATAATCATTGCTAAGGAAACAAATCGACACTACCCAAAACTAAACTAAAACATCAACGCTACCCACAATGGCAACAAAGAAACATACAAAATTAGACCATATGTGAAAAAAAACTTACCATTGCATTCGATTGAAAAAAAAAGATAAGAGCAAGATTTTGTTGTGTGTGTTACTATGTGAAAAAGTAGAACCGGAATGAAAATTCAAAATTCATAAAAGAAAAAATTAAAAAAAATGTAATGATTATATTAGATTTGTGTACCTTCCTGATGAAAAACAATCAAATCATCACCGGTAGAGCAGTCGTCGGTAGAGTAACCGCCGGTAGAGCATCCGACGTGGACAAACAAACAAAAGAGTGGTTAAGGGTATTTCGGTAAATTTCTATAAAGTGGTGAGCCAGCCCACTGATTTGTAGGCCAATAAAAAGTACACTTTATTGGACACGTGTCGATCATCTAAATGGGTAGAGCGGTAGAGCATGACCATAATGAGAACATAGGGTCAAGGTTGATCAAATGGCGCCAAAAGGACTGTACGGCAGTCCAAAACAGGAATTTTCTCTACTACTATTGGTACTCCATGCCCATCATGTTTTGTACCTTTCAACAACTTTCACCGTCTTTTTCTCTCTTTGTTACAGTGCAACACCATTTTTTATCAGTTTCCGTTTTGTACTTTTTGACAATTTAATATTTTTGACTCGTTAAACTTTATATTTTTATATTTTTTGTTCCGTACCCCATATAACAATCGTTAAAGCGTACTCCTACGATTTGGCATCTAGGATGCTGTTGACAATCATGCAATTTCTTGATTATTACACGTGGAAATCATTTTAAGATACCGTAGTTTTAATAACACAAAAAAATGTTACTTTATTTAATTTTTTAGTGACATCTTTTAAAAAGTATAGACAAAAATATTATAATGTTGAAATTTAATTACATGTTTTATAAAAAAAATGTGTCATAAAAATAAAAAAAATATGTGTTCATACTTTTTTATTTATCATTATAAATAAATTTTTACTTACTGATATTTTACTTGTACTTTTTTAAGTGTGAGAGAAACACATGAAAGTTTTAATAACACTTTTTTTATATTTTTGGTGACATTTCTTTTAAATTTTTTATGATATTTTTTTTTTAATTTCTGATGATACTTTTTTTATGTGTTATTGGATGATAATTTTCTTGTAGTGGGTTGTCACCTATTGTTGAATTTTGGTAGCATAAATCTTTAGCATACAATAGGCAGAAAAAAACTCTATCTACATAAAAAATTACTTGTTTTGATCGCTATCCAATCGACATAGTCTTTATATCCACTCCAAAAAAATTGTCATATCTAATGACACACAGAAAAAGGGATATATTAAAAAAGTTGGTGGTTTGGTTTTTAAAAAGAAGGATGGAGGAAGAAGATGCACCAACTTGAATGAATAGGAGAGAAGGTGAATAAAATAAAATAATAGTTTTTGTTCTTTTCATTGTTCGCTTTAATACATGCAGAATTTTGTCTTTATCTGATATTTTCATGTTAGGTCATTTTTTTCGAAACTTTATTTGTGATTTACTTTTCGTTAAATTTCGGTTGTAATTTAACTGTATGCAGAAATTTTGTTTTTGTTTTTTTGTTGCCAATGATACATTTGTTTTTTTCATCTTATCTTTTGCTAGGCTTAATTTTTTTTCCCCTTCCTGAATTTTTTTTTCTGACTCTGCCCTTGACTAGATGTCGATTTTCTTATAGTGATTGTACCAACTCTTTACCTCTAAAGCAAGTGAAGTTATTGTTGATCGTTAAATTAACAAATCATCGAACAACATACATATCATTTCAAATATATATTTTATCTTTTTCAAACTTGTAACAAGTCTAACGACAAAAATGTATGCACTCTTTCACATTTTATAATTAGTCAGACGTAAACCCATATTTACAGCAAAAAATCTTGGCATTCAAACTTTAGTCATACTTAAAATCAGTAGTAACAACCGCCAACGACCATCATGCTACTCGGTAAATCAAGTATATTTTATGAGAACCCCATTTTTTACCTTCAAATTTACCCTTTCTTTCATTGTTTCTTCACTACCATAATTCATGGCGTTTCAAACAGGACCATATCTCCCATTTCTTGCCATTGCATTCGTCGTTAGTTGGTTCACGATGACCACTAATTCGGCTGAATACTCCCCTCGTTACGCTTGTGACACTATTACAAACCCGGCCTTGAAGAATTACACGTTTTGTGATGCTTCGCTTGATATCAAAACAAGGGTGAATGATTTGGTAAAGAGAATGACAATGCAAGAAAAGGCCGGGAGCTTAGTGAGTGTAGCCGATAGCATCCCACTCCTTGGAATACCGTCTTATGGGTGGTGGTCAGAGGCGTTGCATGGTGTTTCTAACATGGGACCTGCGACTTGGTTCGATAAGAATGTGATACCCGGAGCCACGAGTTTTCCTCAAGTGATTCTCACTGCTGCCTCATTCAATGAATCTTTATTCTATACCATTGGAAAGGTAAATGTGATATATTATCAATTTCAATTCGTATGTTTTCAAACGTTAATTTGGTATTTATAAATCTTCGGTTCAAGATTTTTATGTTACTAAGTAAATGTAGCGTTGGTAACAACTCTTTTTTAACTTGTCACTGCGAAATTATGTACTCGTTGTTTAATGGTACTATAGATAACATGATGGGTACGTATAGGTGGTTTCAACTGAAGCTAGAGCAATGTACAACGCTGGTGTAGCTGGACTAACATTTTGGTCACCAAATGTAAACATTTTTCGAGATCCGAGATGGGGAAGAGGGCAAGAAACACCGGGAGAAGATCCTCTCCTAACAAGCAGATACGGGGTACTTTACGTTAAAGGTTTACAAGATAGAGAGGATGGTGACAAAGAGCGACTCAAAATTGGAGCTTGTTGCAAGCATTTTACTGCTTATGATCTTGATAATTGGACTAGTGTTGATCGATACCATTTTGATGCGTTTGTATGTTTAACCTTATTAACATAAAACCTTACAGTAATTTCTTTATACTAAGTCACAAGTGACTTCTTTTTATTGTTTCTTGAAGGTAACAAAGCAAGATCTAGAAGATACGTATAATCCTCCATTTAAAAGTTGTGTTTTGGATGGAAATGTTGCAAGTGTTATGTGTTCTTATAATCAAGTAAATGGCATGCCAACTTGTGGTGATAAGGTGCTTTTGGAAGATACTATCCGAGGGAACTGGAAATTAAATGGGTGAATTTTCGATCCTTTTAATACATTAATTGTCTACAATACATATGTGATTATTTGTATGTTATAATTCGTAACGCCTGCATGTTTTTGGTATAAACAGATACATTAGTTCGGACTGTGATTCGTTAGAAGTCATGTTCAAAGATCAGCGATGGGCTAAAACACCAGAGGAAGTCACAGCCGATGCATTAAACGCAGGTTATAACACAATTTGGTTTCTTAAAATAAGTGTTCAAATAAATCATACTAATTATTGGGAAAATGTTCACAGGGTTGGATCTCAATTGTGGAAATTCACTAAAGAAATTCACAGAAAATGCAGTAAAAAAGGGGCTAGTGAATGAATCAGTAGTTGATCGAGCAGTCACCAACAATTATATGACACTAATGAGGCTTGGGTTTTTTGATGGTCACCCAAGCAAACAGTTGTATGGAAATTTAGGCAAAAAAGATGTGTGCACTCAGGCTAATCAAGATCTAGCCCGTGAAGCTGCTAGACAAGGAATTGTGCTACTTAAGAACAGTCTCGGCTCATTGCCATTCAATCAATCATCAATCAAGTCGCTAGCCGTAATTGGGCCTAATGCTAATGCTACAAAATCCATGATTGGAAACTATGCAGGGGTTCCATGTAAATTCACATCTCCGCTAAAAGGGTTATCGGATCATGTTAGAACTTCATATGAAGAAGGCTGTGATATGAAGTGTAACTCGACAATAAAATTCAAAAATGCTAAAAAGCTTTCGGCTGAAGCAGATGCGGTGGTTCTAGTCATGGGTACGGATCTTTCTTTAGAGGCTGAGGCTCTCGATAGGACTGAAATACACCTTCCTGGACAACAAAGCCTTCTTGTTTCCCAGGTCGCCTATGCAGCTAAAGGACCCGTGATTCTTGTTATAATGTCTGGAGGTGGAATGGATATCGAGTTTGCAAAATGTCATCCGAATATCACCAGCATTTTATGGGTCGGATTTCCAGGACAAGAAGGTGGAGGTGCTTTAGCTGATATCATTTTCGGTCGTTACAATCCAAGTAAGTTTTTTTCGGCGTAGTATTATATAGGCATACAAGAAATATTGTATAAAAGGGTAACACACTATATATTTTTACAAACCAAATTAGAAAGTGTTATGATTATTTCAAATCTAGTTCATATTAGACTTTTAAGAAAATAAATTTAGATATGGTTTGGATCTTATAAGTGTATCAGTTCTTTTAAGCTCCGAGGTAATTTTTATCTTTATTAAACCACCCGAATCTCTTTGTTTCTTCGACTTTTGAGTGTTTATGTACATTGGCAGGTGGACGGCTACCTATTACATGGTATCCGCGATCATATGTTGATCTGGTGCCAATGACCAACATGAAGATGCGGCCAGACCCAACCACGGGACAACCTGGCCAAACCTACAGATTCTATAGAGGTAAAGCTGTTTACCCATTTGGGTTTGGGCTAAGCTACTCCTCATACACGCACAAACTCATTAAAGCACCCAAGTCCGTGTCAGTCCCACTGAACCAAGCTCACTCTTGTCATTCATCATCTTGCAAAGCCATTGACGTAGCTGATAGTTTCTGCAATGGATTAGTTTTTGACGTCTATATCATGGTAACAAACACTGGAATGATGGCTGGAAGTCACTCGGTGTTGTTATTCTCGTCTCCTCCTATGATCTACAACGCACCACAAAAAGAGTTGGTCGATTTTAAGAAGGTGTGGTTGGCACCGGGGCAAGAATCTAATGTTACTTTTAGCGTGGATGTTTGCAAACATTTGAGTGTGGTTGATGAAGATGGCAACAGGAAACTAGCATTGGGTCGCTATCATCTTCAAGTGGGTGACATCAAACAATACATAATTGTCAAGACTTGATACAAATGTTATATTTTAGCTATTGTTCAATATTATTGGCTTATTCTTGATGAACAGTTTATTTCAGAACTTGATTCCAATATAGATTCTTTTTGTATAAAAATCTGAATATCATTGTCTATGTAGAAGATAATTTTTTTTCTGCTGATTTGGTTCTGTTTTTAGGGGATATATTGTGAACTTTTTCTAGAGATCACGAACAAGACTTTCACGTGTACATTTGGAAATGAAGCGTTAGAGTTTATTTCCAAGAAATGATGATCTTTAACAGATTTAGCCTCTTTTTTTTTTGCGAATCTAGCTACAGTTCGATTAACTTTTAGTGAACTTCATTGGGATCAAGTAGCTTTTTTTTTACGTCTATTTTTATCCCTTCCACACTATAAGTAGTATGCTTGTTTTTTAGCTCGAGTT
Source organism: Tanacetum coccineum (assembly GCA_026074375.1). NCBI lineage: Eukaryota > Viridiplantae > Streptophyta > Magnoliopsida > Asterales > Asteraceae > Tanacetum > Tanacetum coccineum. Next base: position 11,030 of record BQNB010155055.1, read on the forward strand.
TGTAACAACTAAAGACTAAACGTGAAACGTTTATTCTTGGACTTTTCATATAAGTAATTCGTCGATCTAATTGGGCCAGTAAGATTTTAAATCCAATCAAATATCAATGCTTTAAAATTGATTTCTTTGTGACACTCATTGTCTCGAGTTTCTTGCTAGAAACCTATTTGATAAAATCTCGCCGTTCAAAACAAGAAAAATCTGAAACCTTTATAAGAAATCATATGATGTATATAATACTCATTACTCGGCCAACTTCATTTGTAGAATTTTACATGTTTATCTCCACATGAAGTACAACAATAGAAAAACGCTTAATATATATCACTAAACACGATTTAAGGACGAATCAAGCACTCATCAAACCGGTAGTACCTACGGCTTTTGTTAAACCGAAAGTGAGACCCATAGCCATCCACCCACCAATTAGTACCCTAAGTGTCGACTTTACCAAGGGAGCCCTCCCAAGCACTGCACTCAACCCACCAAAACCTATGAGGGCCATGGTAACCGCAACCAGCACCACTGCAATTCTCACATGATAAACCCTTATAAACCCCGCTGCTAGTAGGGGTACACTTGCTCCCACTGCGAATGCAATGGCTGATGCACTCGCAGCTTTTGCTGGACTAGGCAACCCTTTTTTCCTGTTTTCTAGATCTTCATTAGTACTCCAAATCCCATTCTTTATCTCTCTTTTGATTTGTGACAATTCAATGTCATATTGAGAATAAACCGAGACAAATTCCCCAATGCCCATGCTACAAGCTCCAGCTACTAGCCCCGCAACCCCAGACAGGATCATGGTATTTTTATCTTCACGGAGAGCACCTACGCCCATCATCAAGGATGCGGTAGAAAGGAGCCCATCATTAGCACCTAGCAAAGAAGCTCTTAACCATTGAGCTCTTTTAGCATAATCGAATACCACTTCAGTAACTTCTTGGATTTCTTGGCTTTCAACGTCTAAGTTGTCATGTTTGATGACCGTATGGTCCGATTTCTCCATAGGGGTGGTGGTTGCCATGGGAGATGAGATGACCGCGCTTGTCATCGGCCAGAAAGGTGGTGATCGACTATAGCAAGGAAATGAATCTGTGGATTATGGAAGCCACACTACGATAGCTATCACTTGGAGAAATATACAAATTGAATTGTGGAGGACACACGCCTTTGTGTCCCTTTTATACACAAAGTTCTCTCCTTGATTTAAAAAAAAAAGACAAAAAGCTAATTATATGTTTTAAAACGTTTTCTAATATCATACCATAATCGAAAACTAAGATTGACGTGCATGCCTAAATTTCCCTAAATTGTTAATGAACTTAACGTACAATTAAGCATATTAATTCGATATGCCAATAATTTTTCTACAGCTAAACTGAAATATGTAATTAGTTACTATAATTTTTTAATAAACGGAGTATTAACTTCATATATTCCTTTTGAACATGTGAACATGTCATTAGATCCCTTCCTTAGAATACTAGTTTGAGATATAAAAACACTACTTTCTCTTTAGTAGGTAATCTTTTATTTTTTGAAGCCCTTTATCCTTTTCAAACTATGTATCGACACATATTTTCCTTTTTTTATATTCCTTTCAGTCATTAAATCCTTACAATATTTAATGTTTAAATATCCAAATTAATATTATAATTATATAGAAAGGAATGAATTATTCATTCCCTTGTGTGTCGTAAATACTATTAAATTAAAAAAAAATCTTTGCTTGAGTTAATTAGATGAGGAAAACCGTAAAGACTGGTTCATTTGAAACACGCAAAAGTAGATCTCTTAGGTTTCGTTTTTTCCCTCTTTTTCTACAGGCGGGCAGAGGTTTTTATTTGGTTTTTTGCAGACATAAGTGCAAAGAAGCACTTATCATATTTTCAACATTTCAAACATAAGCTTTCACAGCCGCCCCATGGCGATTCATCTCCTTCTAAACCCTAAATCAATTGTAGCTACTACCTTCCTTGTGCGGTGAATTCTATAACCCCTGTTTATTGAGATCGACACTTAATGTTTTGATCTCTAAACGAGCGTGTTAGGTTTTCACTTACCTTGGGACCACAGGGTTACGATTCTTTTTAGGGTTCTGCTTCTT
>BQNB010155056.1:0-15442 GCA_026074375.1 Tanacetum coccineum
AGTTTAACACCACTCTCTGCTACCAATCGCGCACTTGGGTCTTTTTCGTTTTAACTTGCAAATATTATTGTTTTAACACCTTTTTAGCCATTAAGCTTAACAGCCATTTTTAGCTTATTAACAGCTTATTTGGACAAGCAATTCGCCCCGGTTTAATTTTCATAGGTCTAGCTTATTCTTAAGCACTTATTGTAAAAATTTTAAATTTTTTTTAAATAGTTTAGTATTTTTAATATTTAATTTAGAATTCCAGTTATCGTTTTAGGGTTTTAGCTTTAATTACTTTCGTTTTTAGATTGGCTTACTTGTTTTCTCGTAGAATTAGAAAACCAAAATCAAATCCATTGTCATTCAAGCATCCAATAGTCAAACAAAAAACGTAACCGTCAATTTCACGCCTCGTTGGGAGAACGACCCGGGTAACACTTATCCGGAATCATTTATATTGTACCCGTGAGTTTGTTGACCTTTTTCCCAAAGGGTTGACTCGGTTGACTCGCGGGGATTTTATATTTGATATTTTATTATACTATTTGATATATAATTTCTCTTGTAAAAAGGTGGGTCATCATTACCTTAAACAACTTAATAACTTAAGGTTTGTTTTACCTTTTCACTAGCAGCTACAATCAATGAGTAGCTTAAATAAGAGCCTTTTAAATGGTTCGTTACTTTAAATAAAATTTTGGAGAAACCAACGATCACAATCATAGTTGACAAATATGTCAATCATGATCTGTGAATCTTGAGATATTTTATTCAATAAACTGAGATGTTGTCATCACACACTCAGTATATGAAACGCGTCTGAAGCACGTTTTCCATCGCATGGAGAATGACATTTTTTGCGAATTTTCAAGCCTAAAAACTCTCCCGAAGCCATTCCAGCAATTAGTTAACACATTGTTAAGATTGGCACAGTAATAATTAGTAGCTTATTTACCTCGTTGGGCTTCTTTCTTATAACTTTTGATATGTCACGTTCTACTTTTCCCGTTTAAATATTACAATAGAAAATCACCTAAAATACAACGATCCCGTCTCAAAGGTTACGTGAGGCCAAAAGTAATTTTTCCCAAGATAAGGGCTATAAAAATTCTCAGTTCTCTTTGACCATTTAGTGTCACAACTTTAAGATTTGATTTTCTGTAATTAGCAGTTGCTTTAATTAAATTTGGGGTTTTTATAAAACTCGGGGCCTAGAGTGATTGATTTGGCGTCCTTATGTCAGACACGACCATGAACAAGATATACATTGTCACCCGAACATGTTATGATCATGCTACCATTTTGATACAACTATTTCCCTTAAATGCAATTTTGAGAACCATGCACAAGTCTTCGGTTCCCCTAATATTGTTGCATATGCATGAGCTATTAACATATCCATTGCGGAAAAATTTTTGCAATCGAAAACCTTAACTGGAATTATCTAAAAAAAGGAGGTTTGTCGTTTCTGTTCCCAACGTTCAACCATGTTATCTTTTCTCTTGATATTAGCAAACAAGGCAACAATTTTTCTTCTTTTGGGACCGGTTGTTTAATGCTAACAACTTAAATGACAGCGGGTTTTAATTTGATCAAATTGCCTTAGTTCCCGATTCATTTGAGTGTTTGTGCTAATTTTTTATCAAATTCATTTGCTATGCAATATAATCCTTTTTATCATTTTTATTTGGTAATTACAAGTATTATTATTGACACTTTTTGCGAAGATCAACCCAGGTGACACAACCTCAGCCTTCAATCGAATTTTGGACTTTGAGTTTAGAACTGTTTGACCGTTTAGACATGAACCATAATCCAAATCAATCCATTATGTGTACATGTCAGAATTTTGATGTTTATGCGTATGGAAAATGAAGGAACCTTGACCAATTAGTTTGTTCATTTTCCTTTTTGGAAACTATCTGAAATTAGACATATAAGGCGGGTCTACTGCATTGGCCCCCCACCCCTCCTCGGAATGTTCAAGACTTTTGATGAGATCGCTATGGAGCAAAGTTTACTACTCGGAAATGTCTCAAGGCTCCAAAACAATCATTATTGTACTTGCAGATTTCCTGATGTTGGTACACCGCGTACGGAAAATGAAGGAACCGTTTGACCGATTAGTTGGTTCATTTTCCTTTTTGGAAACTATCTGAAATCAGACATATAAGGCGGGTCTGCTGCATTAACCGTCCACCGGTAATGTGCAAGCTTTGATGAAGAGTCGCGTAAGGAGCAAAGTTACTACTTTCTGAAAGTCTCAAGGAAATTTTTCATCTTCATTCTCATTATCTGATGTATGTTTTTGTCCTTTTGTTTGCAGCAATATCATATTTTTGTATGCCTGATCGTGAAAACAACTTTACGCGGCCGCTGAATATCGGTGAGAATTTTCCCTTCCTTTATCTTTTATAAAAAATCTTGTACTGATTGCTTCGTGAAAGCATCTTTGCACGAAACTAGAAAAAATCCCTTTGTTAGTTCTAACTATTGTGATGTAAATGGTGAAAAAAGTACCTTCATATACCACCAATCATATGAAGAAATCAGGGTATTTAAACTCGAGCCAATTTTTTTATGAGGTTAGAAATATGATAACTGGAATGAGATTACCTATCACTAATCAAACGATTCTAGGGATAAATAATGTCATATTCTTAATCAAAATGTATTATTGTCGCATGATTTTACTGCAAATATGTACAAAACCACACGACAACTTGGCATAGAAACATGAGACCCGTGTGTGGAAAACCAAAAATGAACAGGTATCAACAATTTTGTCCAGATCTTAGTGTCTTACATTTCTATTATAGGTGAGTGTGCAGACAAAGCAAGCCGCAAGAGTGCAGTTACGCGTAACAGCAGAGGAGAATACAAAATTTTGTTCCAGCGCAAGCAAAGTCATGACCAAGTGAGAAACTAAGACAATATCAACTTGAAAGATAATTCTCTGTTATCTATTTTTACTAGCTGCCATATCTTTATATGTCCTGTAAATTATTGGCCTTCTGTAAACGCCGAACATACTAATTTTAACATAAAGACAATGTAATGCAACTATGAATATAAAAAACTATAAATGGGACATAAATATTGTATTTATTGTAATTATTCCAATAAACTGTATTGGTAGACTATCAACAGGTCCTTTTAGCTAGCAAAGATTTCCCCCAGACTTGCATATATGTCTAAAAAGGAATTACATTACAATAAGAAATATTGGAATCCATCATGCTCTATGATGTAACAATGAAAATACTTTACCATAGATAACCACTGAGCAATCTACAATTAGACACAACTCGTGTGCAACGCACGGGTCCCATACACGATCGATCTTTAAATACAAAACCACGTTTAACCCTTCCGTAAATTTAACTTACAATAAACAGACAAGGTTACTATTCCTCAGCTTATAGACTCAGTACGGAGACAAAAACACTTAGATGCAAACACCGTGCCGCGCACGCCCGTGCCTCTCTGCCGAAGGTAGGCAACCCTTATTCACAAACCTAATCAATATTTTCATAAAGGCATTAAACAATCAAGCTATTAACACAAACATCATTATGAAACATCAAATTAGTAACAATTTTTGATTGTAACTATTCATGGATGCAGTCGGTTTTGTAACTTATGCTCCTTAGAAATACGCAAGCAACTTTGAAACTAACCCTGTGCATTGCGCCGTCTGCAGCCTCGTCAAGTTGAATAGTCCTCAAGAATCATTAGTTTTATTTAACCGTGCAACGAAAAACAACATATATAAGCTTTCCTAGGGGTCAATTTTAGAATAATGTGTTACATTATACATGCTATTTTTTCTTATGAAAAGTTTAGAATGCTCGCAAAAAGTGTTCTTTTCAAATAAACTCATCTCAAACCGTACGAACACATGCCATTCAGATTTGAATTAACCACTAATTAAAGAAATCAGACTTTTCCTTTTTTAATATATGGCTGCTAATCACTTATAGTTTTTTTCTTTTGATTTTTTCTTTTTTTAACAAATTTGTTTTTTATTATATACAATTGCCACTTAAGTATGTTTTACATCTTTTATGTTTTAAGTCAATAACATTAGAAATTAATGAAGTGAATAAAATTTTATATTCATTAATATTGAGATTAAAATTTATTATAGTAAAAATGATGTAAAAAGTAACACTTAACTTATTTCATATATTCTTTTTTTAGTATTTTCGAAACACGTATGGGGTTATAAGTGTTAATATAAAAAGTAATATATGCTATCAAACTCTTATTAAATGTCAACATATGTTACGTGTGTTTTTATTTGCACATATATTAAATGCCTTTTATAATGTGGCAAAATTTTATTTGTATCATAATGTAGCATTAATATTTTTTATTCATACATCTAATATATCATTTATTTACATAATATCACAAATCGATCTCTTATATAAACACTATTCAAGGATTTTAAATTTAGGCTCCTTCAATTTCACGGGTCAATAAACTACTTTGTTGTTTCAAGACCCGTAGCTTTTCACACATGGATAAATATACGTTGATGTTTCAAGAGTCAAAAGCAAAAGAGGTTTGAAGGTTGTCGTTTATTATGAGGATGATAATATCTTAAAAACTACAACATGAATGTTATGCTACTACACATAAGCACTTTAAGACTTATAATCAAGGTTCAAGAGTTATGTACAATATACATATGACATATTTTATACCATATTTTAAATTTTAATATGTTATCAATCACAACCTACTTTTACTTATATTTTATGTAGACTATTAGGTGTCCGTGGAATGGACACGAATTGACTATTAACTTGATTATCGTTCACCGACGTCATTTGCTATTCAATACCATCAAATTTGGAGATGACAATGCATGATCTTGCTATTCATTATCCTCTTCAGATATATAAAGAAACATGTTTACGTGTTTCTTTTTACTCTAAATCACACCCATAACTTATCAAAATAATAATTTTAAAACCCATGATTCAACACCTAGAATGAGACTATGCTCATTGCTCCAAAGAGCGGCCAAAAAGGATTCTTGGTGGAAAAAGACATTGTTAAAGAGATGTAAGCTTATTATTTGGGATGAAGCGCCAATGGCAAATAAGCTTTGTTTTGAGGCCTTAGATCACTCTTTAAGAGACATACTACGTAAGAATAGGTATGACACCTGTCCACAGCCTTTTGGAAACATGACGATGGTCTTTGGCAGTGGTTTTGGGCAGGTTCTACTGGTTATTCCAAAAGGTTCACGGCAAGACATTGTAACTGCGTCTTTAAAGCAACCTTAGTTGTGGGATAATTGCAATGTTCTTAAGCTGACTGCAAATATGAGGCTGACTGTGGGCGCACGCCCTGAAGATGTGACAGAAATACAGGAATTTACAGAATGTATATTGAAAGTCGAAGACGGCGAGCTTGGAGAATCATGACCGGCGTAGGTAATCTATAGATCGAACCGGAGAGAAATTTTAATTGATGTGACTACTGATTCGGTAACGTCTATTATTGATTTTACTTACCCAAACATTTTGGATAACATAACACTACACGTCTCATCTCTAACATGCTTATGATGATTAACATGATCATATAAGAAAACCCTCAAAATTTACTAATTTATTCGATACCCATTAAGGGACTTAACCCATAATGACTATAACGTATTAACTTTACTTTAAACCATCATTTACCCAATACCCTCAAATTTTGTTATATAAACCCTAACTCAAATTAGTCAAAGATGGAAGTTACTGTACTTGTATCACAGGACTGGCCTAGGGCCTAAACACGCATAAGTTTGGACCTAAGAAGTCGTTACAGTTGATCATCAAAAACTTCATATAATAGCTGAAACACCAAATATGTTAAAAGTATGTAATTTTTTGAAAGGAAATTCGGTGACATCATAAGGTGCACCATTCTTATAGTCGTTCCCTTAACCCTCGGGTAGGGGTGTGACGGTACCAGCCAACCACCGTCTCCGGTGTGTGACAATAAACTAAGATCACTCCAAATAACCAGCAACTAAATCCAAGATGTGAATGGTTCCAGCCAACCACCATCTCTGGTCTGTGACAATAAACAAACAAAAAAGTCCAGTACGAGAGAGAAATGAAATCCTCTAGCAAAATAGATACTACACGTAACAAAGTTGCAACGTGTAAATATCGTTTCCCTATGTATACTCTGTTCAGAAACATCCATAAACGAAGGCAATGTGTATTAACTAAATCCTCTTAATAGCAAGTAAATATCTTTATTAACTAAATTATTCTTAAAAACCTACCAATATTTTTTCATTCAATCACAGTACAACTCATTTATTTTCTACAAAATTTAAAAGTCCAAAATCGAAGCCCTTAACTCATTAAACCCATTTTATATAATCCGTCACAAATTTAAAGCCCACAAACAACTTAACAACCATTAACCATGCACCCTTAACCCTCATTTCACCCCAAGTCCTTATTCCTTTGCACTGTTAGTCCAAAAGGACTAATGATGCAAACATAAACCAAAAATAGAGTAACCCTGTTATAAAAAAAAACCCAAATCCTCTTTTCTTGCCAGCACTATTCACCTATCATTTTGCCCAACTCGACTACTGTTCCACCACGACAAACCCATCACTCTCTCAAAGCCACAAAACCTTACCCTACCTCACAAAGTACCAAAACCACATTGGCAATCCTAAGGGATTTGATTCATTAGGCCAAATTCAAAGGCTGTGATTGAATAAAAGAAACATGTATTCTTTCTTATATTAATCGGTTTTACACCTTAAGTTACTTTGATGTAGAAATAAAGAAAGTATGTTGTTAATACATGGACTTTTTATGATAACAAGTTTGGTTTATATTTTTAAGCCAAACATGAAGCTCTTAACCTACAATCAGAGGTGTGTTTTACTATACTAATGTATTTTGATTCTTTTATGATTTTTCATATATGTTTTGTATAGAAATCTAAATTATGTACCATGTTTGATAAATTATTGTTTAGATATAAATAACATAATGTTTTTCATATGTGAAACTACTTGATAAATTTTAATTGATAGAAAAGATACTATTCACATGTGAAAGGATAAATGGGTCAATACTAGGTATCTTCTATTTTATACTAGGTGTGTTTCCCTTTCAGGAGTATTGAGTAACTATTAATTAAATTATATTTTTCACATGTGAAAGTACTTACTTTATTTTAAAGTATATTTAGACCTTTAATTCAGCTATTCAATAAATTTTATTTTCTAGGATTTCATTAAAATTATTCAAGACAAATGTTACAATTGTATTATTGAAGGAGATGCAGTTGAATTAACTGAATTCGAAGATGTTGATATAAATGAAAAGGTTGAAAAAGAGAAGCAACAAATTGGCAATGAAGAATCAAGTTCTCAAATGGATCAGGATTTTGTTAATCCTAGTTTAAATGAAGATGATAAAGTTGGTCATTCTTCTCATGCAACGGGTGTTGATTCTGTTATTAAAGAAGATGTTGATATAAATGAAAATGTTGAAAAAGAGAAGGAAGAAATTGGAAACGAAGAATCTAATTCTCAAATGGATCATGTTTCTGTTAATACTAGTTTAAATGAAGATGATAAAGTAGTTGATGATTCTGTCACAACAATTCCAGATTCTGTTACAGAAGGAACAAGAGAAAAATTAATCAAAAATGATAATGTTTTGGTTGATGATGTTCTTCATCCAATAGTTAAATGTTCATTTGAAGAACTAAAAATTGATTCATTAAATGAATGTGATGTTGTTATTCTAGATGGAAATAAGGTAATATTACAATTCAAAACTTTACTTATTAAAGTAATGATAATGATATAAATTAACATTCTTTTATATTTTTCAGGCAAATGTTCAGGATTCAGTTGAAAGAAGTGAACATTCACTCGAAAAAGAGAAGAACAAAATTTCAAATGAAAAATTTAGATCACAAAGTTTGAAGGATAATGTAGGTGCTGAAGCTATTAATGACAATGTAAAAGTCTGTAATTTAGTTGCTGGTGATTCACAACATACACTTGAGGATAAGACTAAAGAAGGAAAATTCAATTAGCTAAAGGTTAACCTGTTATTTGAAATGAAATGTTTACTATTAAAATATTTGGTAGATTAATTTTTGTGATTTGTAAAAACAATATGTATTAAGAGTTTTTTTCTGTATGAATTAAATTTCACATTTGAAAATACTAATGTTCATTATAAAAATAAATTTCACATGTGAAAATATTTTTACATGTAAATTTCACATGTGAAAATGAATGTGCATTATACAAATATTCTTACATGTAAAAAGGAAAAGTCACCCAAGATGAAGTCATCATATAGCAATAGTTCACAATCTTCTGTTCAATTTAATAAAAAGGAAAAGTCACCCAAGAGAGTCGGAACTGGAATTTGGCAGAATGAGTTTTTATGTGAACCAGAATCCAGGAACGTTTTGCCTATGATTGAGTCGGCGTTACATGTAAAAAATGTGTTGCCTATGATGATCCATCAAAGCCAGTTGTGAATGGTTCTAAAGCCAAGTCAGTAACTAAAGCATCCTTTAAGTTGAGGCAAAAAGGGAGTTTACAGAGCACGCCATCATCTTCCTTTATCAGCAGACACATGTCAGTTGGTATGTGAAAGATGTCACTGTGCTTTAAAAGAACTAAATCCACCTCCGTGTACACGTATCAGTACCGAGGTAAAACATGGCTTTTCCCAAACAGGCTGTGGTTCAAATGGCTCTGGTATATACAATAATACGAATTTTAAATACGGTGATAAATCGGACTTCACCCAAAGTTCAAATAGCAGCAGCATGTGTGAATATAGTAGTAGCACTAGCATTAGTGAAGAGAGCAGCAGGTGTAGCATTGGCAATAGACCTCATATGTCAATGGACTCGAGGCGGCAGGCAATCCATGATATGATGAAACAGAATAGCGGATTTCTGGGATTAAGGCATTTTAATCTTTTGAACAAGCTGGGATGTGGAGATACTGGTACAGTGTATCTAGCTGAATTAGTGGGTACTAATCTTTGGTATGCTATAAAGGTGATGGACAATGAGTTCTTGGAGAGAAGGAAAAAAATGGCAAGGGCACATACAGAACGAGAAATTTTAAGAATTCTGGATCATCCTTTTCTCCCGACGCTTTATGCTCATTTTGTATCCGACAACTTATCGTGTCTTGTTATGGATTACTGCCCAGGTGGGGATCTACATGTCCTTCGACAGAAGCAACCTGACAGATATTATCATGAACAAGCAGCAAGGTAGGTTGAAACTCATGCATTTGTTACTACCGTATATTTATGCATTTTAATACTTTTTAAACACGGAATGTATAGTATATTTTGTACACTGTTGCTGTGGATGTTATGGGAACTGCTCTATAAATGATGAGCAGTGCCTCATAATTTTTTATCAATTAAGTGCTTACTTAAATGTATCACTCCAAAATAGATAGGGAATTTATAAGAACAAAAATTATTTCCTATCATGAAATTTATTTGGTGAGAATTTGCATTCAAGAACCTATTGTTGAAAGTTGGTTCGATAATCATGCCAAATCAATTGCTAGCTAGCATTTACCATGGCAAATGAACTATGTATATCTGTCACGGTACACACTCTGAGAAATTTGACTATAACAAAAAGAAAGATTAAATTGTTTCTTTTATCATTGCTATTTTTTTGGGTAAAGGGTTTCCCCGATAAAATGGATCATTGCTATTGTTGCTTATGCACTAACTTGGGAATTTAAATATTTGCAGATTCTATATGGATGAAGTCCTTATTGCCCTTGAATATTTGCATATGCTTGGTATTGTGTACCAAGACCTGAAACCGAGGATCATTCTAGTTTGACAAGATGGTCACATCATGCTCACAGACTTTAATCTTTCTCTTCATTGCTCTTCAAACCCGACCATCCTACAGTCACCTTCATCAGGTGCAATGGAGCCTCCAAGGATGTCAAGCCCATGTGCTGGTTCTAACTGTACATACCCTTTTTTCATTAAGCCTACATGGCAAATGTCATGTTTCAGACTTAGAATTTTTCCAGCATACAAAGGCAAAAAAACAAAACCCCTCCCTATGACGCATCACGTTCCATTGCCACAGCTTGTGGCTGAACCAACAAAAGCCCGATCCAACTCATTTGTTGGAACCCACGAGTATCTTGCTCCTAAAATCATCAAAGGAGATGGTCATGGAAGTGTTGTTGATTGGTGGACTTTTGGAATTTTCTTATACGAGCTTTTGTATAGGAGGACACCCTTTAAACATTCAGGCAACGATGAAACGTTGGCCAATGTGGTTCTACAAAGCCTCGAGTTTCCAGACACTCCACTTGTTAGTTTCCAAGCACTCGATCTTATTAAAGGGTTATTGGTAAAGGAGCCTGAAAACCGATTAGGGTCACAGAAAGGGGCTGCTGAGATTAAACAGCACCCATTCTTTAGTGGTCTAAATTGGGCTCTAATATGATGCGCAATTCCACCAGAGGTGCCTGTTGTGTCAATGGAGAAAGCAACAAAGTGTGTAGACTACAATGGTGCTGCTGCTCGACACCCAGAATTTGAGCTATTTTAGGTACTAAAGGGAATCAGGTTTGTAGGTATTTGTGATCATTTGTCTCATTTGTATCTACTTCATTATGTAAATGTGGTTGGGGAATAAAAGACATTTTCGAGTTAGAGAATAGTAACACGGAATGCTTTTCAAATTTGATGATATAAACACACAAAAATGCTCATTGAGGTGCGGTTGCAAATGCATTTTCCTGGACATGGAAGTTTGGTAACCACATTGAATAGTGTAGACAGCCTCTACCTGCACCATCTAGTAAGTAAAAAAGACATTATCTGTGGTTAGAGGTTTTTTACTGCCCTTTATCGCACTCGCTACCATTCCATCTAGACAACCTTAGAAAAGGAAAGGGATTAAAAAACTTGTAAAAAGAAAACATGGTGGTTTTGATTGTTGATTACTGTCCTATGGAAATATACACATGTTTCAAACAACTGACAAATATGAAATGTATGGAATTAAGGATCATAAGAATTGGCTAACTGATTAAGAAATATTCAACAGATTTCCTCTTCACAATGTTTTTATCCGTACAAACAATTGATTCAATGTGTGTAAAAGGTAAAACCCGACAAAAACATTCGTATATAGTTAGATAGGTTATGATACCACATAGCCATGTAACAGATGAAGAACGAGATTACATAAATACCAACACTTGATGAAGAACAACACAGATGAAAGAACCAACTTCATTTGAAAATTATAATTATTATGAGAAATTAATTAGGCAGATAAAATTCTCCTGGGATGGGGGATGTGTTGTGATGGCTCCATCAAAAAGTGCATTGTCACGCCAATGGTTTAAAGGCATGTAGCCGAGTAAATAATAAAAAATACAAGAAACAACAGTGTTTAGGACTCAGACATATACCACACTAGTTCTTTCTTGTTCTAACATCATCTTAGCATTACATAAACGGAAATATCATAAACCTAGTCATCTTTTTTTTGAACGGCGGAAATAAGCCTAGTCATCTACATACAATATGAGCATAAACATTATATACGTATTGGATTTTCAGAATTTAATATAGTTAACAGAACAAAAGATTACTATATTACTATTTTGTCTGAAGTGCTATAGACTTTCTTTGACTAAGGTTCGGGTCAACTGTTTGCTATCCCAAGCAAGAACCAGGGCTTCAATGTGTACCGACTACCTGGGAGCTCGAACATGTTGCAAGTCAAAAGAGCATCTCCGTAATTTACATCGTGCTATCTTCACATGGCTTAAGAAGTGTCTGTCATCGAACTATATCATAATCATCAAAAATTGACATATATTACATCAAATTTAAATTTCAATACATGCACTTAGCAGATACTATAGTTTGATGATTTTTGGTTAAGACTTTCTGTAATTACGTCGTTGACTCAATTAATGTGATGGTGAAGACATGTTTATGTCAAAAGAGTTTCTTTTTTATTTTATAAACATTAATGTTGTTCAAACTTTCCTATATTTATAATCATTAATGATTTTAACAAATTTATCGAATAGGTTACTATTTCTTAATCTCAAAAAAGAGATCAAAATAACAAGGAATATAATTTGATGATTTTAGCGATTTTTAAAGCTTATCTTAATAAAAATAACACAATCAAGTCAAATCTCATCTTTAAATATATAATCTAATCTAATTTTCACAAGTATTATCTAAAAATAAAATTTATTTTACTTACTTATTTTTTTTGGTCGACTAACAATATAATACCGCCACATAATTATTTATAAATTTAATGGATCCATTTAACAATGGGACCTAGGAGGAAAAAAGGTTTTTCTGACTATTTTTAGTACTAATATTTTGCAAGTTGGAGAGTTGAAACTTGATTTGTTATTGAATAATGTGAATACCAAATAAAATGTTAAATTAGATTTGAACCAATAGAATCTCCTCCAACTATACACTAATTTATACTCCGTATTTCATTTACATATTACATATTTGTTTCCTATTTTAAACTTTATTGCCAGCTATGAAAATTGCAACTACAAGATTTCATACACAAGAAACCTCTATATATACTCTTGTTCTCTATTCTCTATTCTCATACAAATATTATTATTATTATTATTCCCTTTCTTCTTCTTTTTCATTGTCAAACACACATCTCCTTTGATTTTCAAACACATTATGGCCGGCGGTGGTATTCCAACCGGTCCTGGAAATAACAAAGCTTATCCCGGCAACCTAACTCTCTATGTCACCTTCACTTGTGTTGTTGCTGCCATGGGTGGTCTCATTTTCGGTTACGATATCGGAATATCAGGTAATATATCTGGGTCTCCATTAGCTTAGCTACGACGCTGTTTGATATATATTCCCATGTTAAAACTATTTATCTGATCACAAAATGATCAGATAAACAGGTTACGATATCGGAATATCAGGTAATATATCTGGGCCTCCGTTAGCTCAGCTACGACACTGTTGATATATATCATCATGTCAAAACTGTTTATCTGATTATTTTATGATGAGATAAATAGTTTTGATATATAGTACTAGTACTAGCTAGATACTCTAGAAAATTAAAACCTACAATTTTCTTTTTATGTAGTATTTGTTAAGATTACAAGTGAATTAGGGTTTTTTAACATCAACTAGCTACATCGAAAAATATACTTAACAAATAAATATGTTTGTATATTAATAAGGACTTGAACCACAACCATTTGATTGCTGATCGTAAAGTTTATTTTAAATTGGGAGGTTTTCGAGGTGGACGGGAACCTAATGGATTTTTACAAAATGACTTGGTCTTTAACGTTTAGGTTACGATTTTCTGCACTTTTCATAAAATGAAACCGACGACTCTTGATCCTCGTACTTTTGTACTTAAACAGGTGGTGTGACATCAATGGATCCATTTTTGAAGAAGTTCTTCCCATCAGTATTCTGGGCCCCACAAAAAAATACACATGGATCCGCAAACAATATATTGTTCACGAATCTATGTGTACTTTTTGTGGGGACCATTTGTTTTTTCCTCTCTTATCATGTGCCCAGGGGCACATAATAGAAAAACCCTTTATTTTATAATACAAAATATTTTAAAAAAAAGTAAAAAAGAAAATGAAAAAAAAATTATACATCGGAGTAGGAGTGCTCACGGTCCGAAAACCGAACCGAACCAAAACCAACCTTGGCCAAAACACCGGACCAAAATGGTCTGGTCTTCGGGTCGGTCTTTGGTCCGGTCCGATCCAACAAGACATAATTGTCGGGTTTTTTTGTAAGACCGGACCGAAGACCGAAAATAAGAAAAAAAATAAACTGAAAACCAGGCCGAAATAGGTTTGCTCTAGTTCGGTCGGTCCTATTTCTCGGTCCGATCCAGTAAGCGGTCCATTTTCTTCACCCTTACAGTAGTTGATATGCAGACTTACTGTTAAAATATTACAATTTGATACTAGAATCGATATGAAGTAAAATACTACAATTAATGGGCTGACATTCACGTCATGTAGGCTTTTCAATCAAATGTCCCGAGTGGGAATAGCAGTACTATAAATAAATGATTATTTATGAATCATAAACTTTGAAATTTGAATTTTGTGACAGGAAGTGTTTAACTTTTTGACCAAACTCATGACAACTTGCATCTGTAAATAAATCTTTAGCTTGATTTCTTTTGGTTTGTTTTTAGTGTGTGATCAACTTGTTTTAAAAAACAATTAAAGTGACATTATAATTTGTTTTTCTTTGCACATGTAAAGTCACTTTGTTTCTTTCCAAATATTCCACAACCAAAACGTTTACTTGTGATTGCAACTCGCAGAAAAAATTGACTTCGATAATGACACTATCTAACTTTTTAATCATACTATTATAGACCATAACTTTCAAATAATGACATTTTTTCTACAACTTAATGAGATATTATGTTTACTAATACAAGTTTTTTATTGTTAATTTCAGTCCGTGCCGCTATACCTCTCCGAAATGGCACCATACAAGTATCGAGGGTCACTCAACATCGGCTTTCAGTTATCGATCACTATTGGAATATTGGTAGCTAATGTACTAAACTACTTCTTTAACAAGCTTGATGGAAATTTGGGTTGGAGGCTAAGTCTCGGGGGAGCAGTGGTCCCCGCCTTGATTATCACGGTGGGGTCCCTGATCCTCCCAGAAACCCCCAACTCAATGATTGAGCGTGGTAAACAAGACGAGGCGAAAACAAGTCTTCGTAGAATTCGAGGTGTTGATAACGTCGATGAGGAATTCGATGATTTGGTTCATGCTAGTGACGTATCGCGAAAAATTGAACATCCGTGGAGGAACTTGTTGCAAAAAAAATATAGGCCACAATTGGTTATGGCTATAATGATCCCATTTTTCCAACAGTTAACCGGGATCAATGTGATTATGTTTTACGCTCCGGTTTTGTTTAAAACAATTGGTTTTGGTAGCGATGCATCCCTCATGTCGGCTGTGATTACCGGTTCAGTTAACGTTTTAGCAACATGTGTTTCGATCTATGGTGTCGATAAATGGGGACGTCGATTTCTTTTCCTAGAAGGTGGCGCTCAAATGCTCATTTGTCAGGTTTGTACTAAAATCAACATTAGTACCCTCGTTGTGAAATAGTTAAAAATTGTCGTTCTAAGAAAAAACATTAGTACAAACACATTTCGATATGTTGATTTTATTTTATTCTTGTGGAATAGGTTGCTGTTGCTGTTTTCATTGGAATCAAATTCGGAGTGAATGGAGATCCTACAGATTTGCCGAAATGGTATGCCATAGTGGTCGTGCTCTTCATATGCATCTACGTCGCTGGATTTGCGTGGTCATGGGGTCCGTTAGGATGGCTCGTGCCTAGT
>BQNB010155057.1:0-15442 GCA_026074375.1 Tanacetum coccineum
ACAAGTACTAAGAAGAGCACAATGTAAAACTTTGCTATTTTATATTGATTTCTATTAGGGTTCTATATATCAAACACTATGCCGGGTTCCTTTTATACACCAAGGAAACCCTAATGGGCTTTACAAACGCGTAAAAGGATAATGCATATCCTTTCCTAAGATATCTCCTAAGATATCTCTAAGATAACTATTATAACTATTCTGTTACACAAACAGACTTAACTAGACAAGGTCAGTACTAACTATAGTACTGCCACACTTAACTTAGTACTGGAAGACTTAACTATGTCTACCAGACTTAACTCTATAACTACCAGACTTAAGTCTGTTTACAATAATTCCTAACACATTCGGAAAAATCCATATCACATACTACAAGTCGAAAGAAGTTCAAGATAGCCATTTGTACAAAAGCAATAATGATAGCGATTCGAAGAGTAAAGGCAATGAATGATTCGTACATATGTATTACTTGTTAAAAGAGACGCACGTCGTGTCGGATACACATTTGGAAATAATCAAATGAACAAATTACAAACGGAAGGAAGTCTAAAGACTCATTCGTATGAAAATAACAACGATAATGATTAGATGAACGAAGAGAATGAATTATTCATACAAACGGATTACAAATCGAAAGAAAGTTATTCATACGAATGCCATACACTTAAGCCCACTCATTTACAAATCGTTATTTACATCCAAAGGTGTCCCAATCCATGTAAATAAGAATTAAAAATTTATGGTTCAGTGATTTACAATTTCCTTATTCAAATGAAGAGGCGTCCCAGTTCATTTCAATAAGATAATTATAAATTAGCCTACTTAAGCATTGTCACAACAAAACACGAGATCAAAACAATGTTACGTTAAGAAAAAGGAGTCTCCTTGGCGGCATGATTCTTCAAAATCATAAGAAGTAACGAGAAGAATAATGAGACGTTAGTCAATTGCGTTCCAAAGGCAAGTGCCAAAAGACGACACGATCCGGGGTGACGAGTTAAAGTCGTATTCCCATCAACTGGAAGACTTCAAAACGATGGATTATGAAATAACATATGCGATTCAAAAGCATAGGAAGAGTGTTCAAGCTTTGAGTCGAATGATAAATTAACCAACGGATTTGACAAACTACGCTGAATTTCAATATCATCAAAAGAGAATAGAGTAAAGTCGAGAAAAAGTTTAAAGTTAATCGTAAGAGATCAAAAAGAAAGTAGCCCATATGCATAAGTATCCTTATATAATACCAGTATCAATGCTCAAAGGAGTAAGACGTCATAAGATAGAAGTAAGAGGGCGAAATCATAGCCAAGCGTTAAATACTCATTATCCATGTAATAGTAGTAGAGATGCAAAAGAGAGCTTATAAGGGATCAGGAAGCATGCACGCGCGGATATCGGACAAAGGTGAAAGACTCTTAAAATTTTTCAAAAAACAGTTATAGTCCAGGTTTTGAAAACGACCTAGTTCGCTATAACTTGAGCTCTGATACCACTTTGTAACACACCCAAAAATCACAACACAGTGAAATACCACTTGGGGTGCTACTTCATAGCATAAAGTACAAGTTACAGAAAACGACTTTAAGTGAGACGTTTTGAAAAGTCAACCATTCGATAATTTTTATAAAATATCAGAGTTACAATAGGTTCCATTTATAATGTATTAGAAAACATTGTCAAAATGTTTATTGAATGGTACTGAAATTATAAAGCCTTCAAAAATATTTGTATCCACGCGACTCGAATGCTCCCAATGCTCAGCTAGCAAAATAATAACCTGAGAAAATACATGCAAAAACGTCAATAATAATGTTGGTGAATTCATATGTTTAAGTAAAAACAGTATTGAAATAATTTAAGAAATATTTTAGTAAGGAAAGTAGCGTTACAACATTTCAAAGTATTAGTTCCGAAATCCAAGTAGTAATTCAATAAATCAAGAAATATTCAGTAGTGGACCACAAGATTTAAGTAAGGTAGACAAGAGAAACAAATTCACCAAGTCTAGAAAAAAAAATTATTACACTAAGCTCATGACACCGGGCTTAACAGGTATTGCAATCAATGCAATGGTGATGCCCCACAAGGTAGGATATTCTGCCAAACAACCTAAGAGATACTACAAATGTTAAATGTGTCCGTTTGACATGACACATGGTTTAAATTACCCGGACGGGAGTTGTCAGTCCTAATAGATCTATCCATAACACTCCGCTTACTACAATAGCAATTAACGGTTCATGATTCGGAGGGGACTTAAGTGGCAGATGCGGTAACTTAGGCAATAATATTCAAGCAATAATCTGGATAGCATACAATTTAAAAACACTTGTGTCCAATAGTAAAACAAATAATGTGTTTAAAACTCATGGTTTTGTAAATAGATAATCAATGATCTCAAATCATGTAGTAAGCAAATCAAGCTTTAATAAATTCATGAGTAAACAACCATGTATCGCACATGTTTTAGAAGTCATATAGTAAGCAAGTAAAAACTTTTAGTACAAACAGTCATGTAACGCTTAAGTAGTAGAAATCAATAAGTTTTCTTAGTAAAACGAGCATATATTCTCACCCCGAAACCAATTTATGAAAACCTTTAAAAGAGAAAAGGTGGGGCTATGAACTCACATTAAGCAGAAGCATCGAACGAGAAATTCAACATAGAAAGAACGGCGACAACGTCTCACCCGCGACCTATAGTAATGGTGCGCGTATAAGAATATATTTATAAGAAAAATGCATAAAATGCATATGTATGTAAAATATATATATTTCGACATATATGAAATATTATATCGTAGAATCCATAAGTGCGCCAAACTTACTTATTTATACCCACTAAAATGATCCACCTTAAATTTAACTTCATTTTAACCCATTCCGACTAATATGTAATTTTAATAAAAATTACCCATTTTGACCCATTATAAAGATTAAGACATCTAGATGCGAACGAAAGTGAATGACTAACTTATTAATTGTAATTTCAGCTTTAGTTAATATATTTTACGCCTAATTATTCTCCATAACGCTAATTGACCCTTAAAAGAATTTCGTCAAGTTTGACTTTTTATTATATATATTTCTTTAAATCTGACCCGTCCAAAATGACCCGCTAAATCACATTTTCAAGACTCGGACTCTAAAGCATTTTGATGTAAAACGATGTTTCGGACAACTTTTTAGTTTTAGCCGAGACACAAAACCCAA
Source organism: Tanacetum coccineum (assembly GCA_026074375.1). Taxonomy (NCBI): domain Eukaryota; kingdom Viridiplantae; phylum Streptophyta; class Magnoliopsida; order Asterales; family Asteraceae; genus Tanacetum; species Tanacetum coccineum. The sequence goes on from BQNB010155057.1 coordinate 3,220, forward strand.
CAGAAAATGTCTAAAATACCCTTGCAAGTTTCTGCAGTAACTTTATTTTTTTCTAACTAAAATGTATCTAATCCTAAGCTTATTGACTCGTTTAACATGCGTTTTAGACTTAGATATCCTCGCGGAAAGATAAAATAGCATTTTAAACAACTTTTTAGTTTTACTCGAGACCCAAAACTCGACCAAAAATAACAAAAATGCCCCTTCGATTTTCTGCAGCAACTTTATTTTTTTTTATACATAGCTGATTGGACTTTTATAGTTTTTCTCAACTTCAAATGACACCCAAACGTTCGTTTTTAAGAGTTATCAAACGATCCATATACCAAATCAAAGCTACGGACATCCTTTACCATATTCTTAAGCCTAAAATTAGTTTTAGAATTTTTAACTTTACCGAAAATGGACCTAAAGTTTCTGGTCTAAATGAGTGTCTTCCAACTCCTTCAAAACGCCAATATTTCGCACCACAAACTTCTCCAACATACTCAAGCTACCCTAATAACCATACTAATCGTCTAAAACTATCAATAACCTTAAAAAAAGCAACATGCAACAACATCCATGGATTCTCGACACCAAATTAAACACATGCATAGAATATGTAATCAAATTAATGCAAAAGGGTTAAGTAGGAAACTCACAATCACAATGCAATAGCTAGAAAAATAACACAATCAAACCCCCTTGGGTTTTGATTGTGGCCGAATACCTCAAGAACCAAAACAATGATCCCGACTTGATTTTTGTTACTCCAAATCTCGATTACACATTTAAAATCAACTCCTTGATATACTAATTGCACTCAATTAGATCAAAACCCTTTCAAATCAAGAATCATAAAAGTCAAGAACTTGGGAAAATCTTACGCATGGTGGTTTCTTATGATAAGGGATGATGTGGATTGGTATAAGAGTGATTTGGGATTAATATGAATTGATTTGGTAATGTTTGATGATGGTTTTTGGTGGTTTTGTGGTTGTGTGCGTCGAACACAGAGAAGGGAGGAAGAGAGAACCGTTTTTTATCTATTGTGTATGTGTGTGAATGAAGGGGGTCAACACTTATATAGGTGGTCAATGAGTCTAATAAATTCTTGTGGGGGTGTTTGGTTTTTAGTTTTGTGAGAGCACACAAATTGAATTAAGGGTGTTTGGTTTATATGTTATGTTTATTTTATATTTTTATTGTTTTATTTTTCTAAAATATTTATACTACAATATTTGATTTAAAACACTAAGTTAAAATATTAAAAAGTGTTAAAGTACTATTTTTGACAAGGTTTCGGCAAAACGCGAGAAAAATCATAAAATGCTAAAATAACAATAAATTGACTTCCGGAGCGAAATTATGAAATTTTGATCCATTAAAACGCTTAACGGATAAATATCCGAAGCACGACCCGCAAATAACTAAAAATGACGATTTTCACCAAATCGGCTAACAAGTAAAACACAAAAAATTTTATTCAAAGATGGAAATAGGAACGGATTCGAGATTTAATGTTGACCGTAAAATACGAGATGTTACACTCAGGAGGTGTTTTCCTCAACCATTCATGTGCCAGCCTATTGTATCCCTTTAATGCATTGCTCTGGTAAACTCTACCATAGTTGTTGCAGTGGCACACTTCCATCGCCTATCCTTGTATTGTCTACCTTTCCAAATCAAATTCATGTTATTGTTAATATGCCTAACACAATACCTATGTTCAACAACATGAAATAGGTTCTTTATAGTTGGCAACAGACCCTATAAAACAAAAGAGCATTTATTATCAGTAATTTAACATGTTAGTAATGATAAAATGTTATTAAAACTAGGTACCTTTTGTCTATCTGTAATAAAGGTAAAGTTTGAATTGGCATACAAATCAAAATCATCTCCAAGACATGTCAAGAACCGTGTCTATGAATCTTTGGATTCTGATTCAACTATTCTATAGGCTGCATGATATATTCTATTATTAGCATCCACGCTCACAACTGTTACCAATTGACTAGGAAATTGACCTTTCATAAAAGCACCATCCAAGCCTATCAACTCTCTTCCATAAGCTCTAAACCTTTCTTTTAAAGCACCCATACAAACATAGATTCCTTTAAACCTTCTTATATTAGAATTTGGATTGTGAGTCCTATATACATCTATCTTAACTGTTGTGTTTGGGTTACACTTCTTTAACTCTTCACAATAATATCTTAGTAGACCATATTGCACATTAGAATCACCCCTCAGATTCACTTCTACCTTAGCTTTTGCTTTGAAAGCTTTGGTCTTGGAAACACCCACATTAAACTGTTTTCGCATCTGTTCTTGGACTTCTTTTATTGATATTTTAGGGTTCATGTGTAGCAAATCTACAACATGTTTTGCAAGAAAAGTGGATGTACATGCCTTTATGTCTCTAGATTGGTGGCATTTATGCACGTTATCAAATGTATTGACCACCCACTTTTCCTTATCCCCAATAGAGATATACACCCTCCAAGGATACTTACTTTTATCCTATTTGTGAAAAACTAGAAGGGGGGTTGAATAGTTTACCGCTTTTTAAATTAATGTTATGCTTGTTTATAAAAATTTAGATTCGACTTTGTGTGATCTCAATATGTGCACAATATGAACAATACAAGTATGTAAGTAAATGATAAGTAAATATGAAAGATAAGAGATAAGAGTTAGAAGGATCAAACCACAACACAAGGATTTATAGTGGTTCGGTAACGAAGCACCTCTTCGCCCTACTCCACTCCCCGAGCACCAAACTCGAGAGTTATCTTCACTATGTCAACAAACTCCCTTTAGGCGGAGAAAACCGTACACGACTTAGCTTACACCAATTTCCGACACTAAGCGAAATGTCGAGTTCTAATCCTAGCTAGAACCAATCTATCACAACACAACACACCACTTCACGACAAATCACAACTTGGGTTCACTACACAACTTCTCTCTACTTCACAACTTCTCTTCACTTCACAACTTTACTTTGCTTCACAACTTCACTTCACCAAGACACTACTACGATCACACCAATCTATCACTACTTACTAAGATCACCCCGATCTAACTATACTTACAATGATCACAACAATCTACTTATTGTACACAACAACGATACACACCTTCACAATATACACAAATGATTTACAAGATATAACACAACTATACCAACTATACTATAACACTTCTTGATTTGATGATAAGAGTACTAAATATACTATAACACTTCTTGATTTGATGATAAAAAGTATTCTTCTCTTGCACTTGAGGAATTAAGCTTGGATCACTTGGAAACAAAGTTTTATCATTAAATGATCAAAGGAAAGAAAAGAGTGTATAAACTGATTTAGAACAAAAAGAAAGTGTGTACAAAAGGTGAGAAAATCAGTTGGGAATAGTTCAGTATTTTTTAGGCAACTTTTTTTTTGTGACAAAAAGACCATGGCTGGTCCCCTTAATTAGGGTGTCCCGTTATAATTAAGGGGGCTGCCCAAGAGAGATCGAAAATTTCTAGCCGTTTTTGGGTAGAAATTTTGAATTTAAACTATTTATTTAAATAAAACATTTCTTTTATAAAAAGTTTGAGTTAAAAAAAATCCTTTGATCATAAACTACATTAAGCATTTGTTTATTCATACCTTTAAGTGATTAAAATTTTAAAATGAAAATTTACTACTAATTACTTGTTTACAATTAATTTTTCATTAATTGCTTTTACATTTTGTGATTATCAAATAGCTAGTGAGATCCGAAACATTATTTAGTAAGATTTTTAGGCATTATTTCAATCAACAATCTCCCCCTTTTTGATGATTACGAAATCTAAACTCATTAAATAAAAAATTAGTTTTAAACAAGTATTTAGTGAGTCTATTTCCATTTCTCCCCTTTTTTGTAGAGTCAAAAAGGCTTCGCCGATGAATATAGGTAAGACCGACGGAATAAATGCTCCCCCTTGATGTGTACTCCTCCTCATTCGAGGGCACCAAGGAATCGAGCTATGGTAACTTTGCTACAAAAACAAGTTAGAAGAACAAGACAACTATTTCTAACATGTATCAAAAAGGAAAAATATTTAAACATGTTGATAATGCTTAACAAGTGTCAAGTTATTTTTGTAAGCTAACAATCACAAATATATATATATATATATATATCAACTAGGCTTAACTTTTATGGATATGAAAAATTCAACCAACCAAAAAGAAAACAAGTGCATAAAATTAAACATAAGAATAAAGTTATATTCATCAATAAATAATAATTGTGTTAATAATACAAAACCATGATACACCATTAGAAATCATATGCTTTGAGCATTTAGTACAACATACATAGAATTAAACTACAAAGATCCTATCATTCCTAGAATTTCATAGGACTTGCTTGCAAAAGGTTTGGTTGACAATTATTTAAAAATGGCTAAACATGGGGTATGTTTAGTTTGGTGAAAGTGATGGTGGTGGTGGTGAGTTAGGTGGTGGAGGTTGTGAAAGCATGTATTCAATGTGAGAAAACATGCATTGGAGTTCATCTCGTAATCCAAAGATAAGAGTACGGTTGTGAATGCAACACAAACATGAGTCTCCATGTGCCTCAAGAAGGTTCCAAGGAATGGGATGACCAAAGATAGGTGGAGAGGGTGATGGAGTAGCAAATTAGACATCAAGTAGGGTAATTGGTGAAAGGGTGAGAGTGATATCCATTGATGCATTTTCTTAAGTTGGAGGAGGTGGAGGAACTCTTGGAGGAGCGGATGTTGGTGAGTTCAAGTAACCATTTGTTGATGGTGATGTGGATGAGGTTGGTGATTTGGGTGTGTAGTCAATAGAGGAAGAGGAAGTTCCTTTGTTTAATGGTGTTTTTGAGGGTGCATTAGGAGCACTAGGTGATGAGAGTTGATACTTGGGTGATGGAGTTTTGGTGTCATCTTGGGTTAAATCCACAAACAATTATTTTAGTGGAATGATGTTGATTTTTGGTCTTTTAGAAGCTTTGGAAATAGAAGCTCTAGTGGATGCCATGGTGGTTTATGGTGGTTGATAGAGGATGAAGAAGATGGTGAAGTGGTGATATGCATTTGGAGGGAATTTATTGGAAGAAAATGGTATGAGTTTGAATTAGTTTAGGATTTTCCAAAATCTGTTCAAGCATTCTGGGTAAGGATAGCTGAGGCTAGGTAAAAGAGGGTCAAAAAGCAGAAAGAAACAGTAATATCCGTGAATCAGATAGCCGGTCCCCTTAATTTATGGTCGCCCCCCTTAATTTTAAGGGGACCGCCCTTATGAATTAAGGGGGCGCCCATCTGGTGTTTTTCAGACGACTAAAAATTTGATTTTTTGTAAAAAATTATGAGAAAGGTTGTGTTTTGGTGGTCAATTTGCAGCAAGTCCCATGTGAACATATATATTCATAGAAACAAATATATCATACATGCATGCATTAACAATAAACAAATATGTGAGATAAAGACAATCATTAAGAACATACTAATACCACATAGAGATTAGAGATCCTAAGCAAGCTAAATAAGTTCACATACTTCCGACTAAATCAGGTTGTCATCACATAATTAATTAAGCATAAACATAAGTTCACGTAAGATCCTAAACCAATTTTTCCACCAAGCTAGTCATCACTCAACATCTTCACTTCTTTTTCTTCCCGAATACTCCTCGCAATGTCTTGCCGAAGGACTTGAATCCACCTCTAATCTCTTTATGGATGTCTTGCGTTTGATTTAGCAACTCGGTTTGTCGCTCGAAGAGAAGATCATCATTTTGTTGAGAAGGAGAAGGAATTTTGTATCGTTGGTAATTAAGTGGTTTGAGAGAGTTTAGGTAAGTGGTAGGAGATGGGGTACTAGCACGAGAAGCACCATCATCATCATCATCATCATCTCCTTGGTGAGATGAAGATCCATAGTTATGATGAGTGGAAGTTGATGAGACGGAGTGACGGGCTTTACCACAATCACTTCAAGGTTGACGAGTTTGTGTTTTTTACTAACTTCGAGTGGGACGCATAGACAACGATGAACGACATTGTAAAATGCATGGTCCAAGATAAGGATAAAGTTCCATGACGTGTCGATAGAGACGATTCAAGAACATGCCATAAAGAAGATTGGCGGTTAAAGTAGCTCGAGCACATTCGATTCGTTTGACAAAGAAATAAGCAAGATTATATTGTTCTTCGGCAACAATACAATACAACATGTGAGCGAGACTAGCCGGGAGATGGTCCCGGTGGCCTTCTAGTCCAAACACATTCTCACGAATGAGTTCTTCCTAACGCTTCATGTTTTGACTTAATTCTTTGGTAAGAATTTGATTAGGAGTGAGAACGACATTTTGACTTTTCATGATGCGGGTTTAATAGACACGGAATCAATTGAAGAAATCGAGAATATTCGTCGGGAGTAGGATGGTCGGTTATGTTATGGTTCCCTCAGTCTCTTGTGAATATTGCAAGAGATGTAAGAGATCCTATATGTTTGTGGAAAAACGGCATCTTGACCATTATATGGAATTGCTGAGAATTTGACTGAATTATGTGAGAGAGGAGAGTGGTTTGATTCATGTGGATCATGAAAGAGATTAAGAAGATCACCGTATTCATCGGTTTATTTTGTGGACTTTGACTGGACTATAAAAAGTCTAGAATAATCGAGGAAGAGACGATTGGTACGTTGGAGCCTGTTGGAGAAAAGCTAATTGAAGCGAACGTTGGTGAATATTCGCTCAATGTTGTTGGATTTGTAATAGAGTTGATCCATGACTCGGCCCTCGTGAATGCAACGGTTTTCAATTGGTGTGTAGAATTGAGCAAGGACGGGAGAGAATCCGGTTATTTCGGATACTTTAGGAATATATGATTTAGTACGGGAGGTATCACCAATAATTGTTGATGAGGCATTGGTTGTTCACCTAAACAAACTCAACAACGAAATAAATTATTAAAAGAACAAGAAAATAACAAATAAAGTTTTTGGAAACACAACTTATGTGGGACAAGGATTACTTCGACTCTAAAATTAAAAACCTAAGAAGTAATCCATATGTTCCTTAATTTATTTTTTACTTAATCTAGGATGTCGAAGAGTATATATTAGTTATAAATTTTCAACATTAGGAAGTGGACCAACACTCCCGTATCACTACTGGACTTGACTAAAATTCGTCAAAAAATATACGTAAGTTGTATATTTTTGTTGAAAATATTAGTTCATCAATTTTTTGATCTTGGGTGAGGTTAATGGTGTTTGTTTTGACTCAAATACTATGTTTTAAAACGTTAAACCAAACGCCCATTTATTTTATACTTTTTATAAAATGTATCAAAATATATATGAATTATATATCTTGACGGCTTATACAAGTTAGTTACGGGTTTACACATGTGACAAAAATATAGTTGATGAGTCTTTTCGACTCTAAAAAATCGATCCTAACGAAACGAACACAACACCCTTTATTTTTATAAAACTTTATTCATTGATTCGGAAAATAACGTTTTGATATGTATGTTTCGATAGAAATGTATGATGGTTTTTAAATGTTTTTGGCATGAATCAACTGTATGTGTATAGACTTTGGTTCTAAAATTTTCTTAGTTTTTAAAAAAAATTGAAAACTAAGTATATATTTTTATAAAATTTTCGACACCAAAAAAATTTGTGTATTCATCTAATGAATGTAATTTGATTTCTATTGACTAAGGGAATCATTGTTAGTTATGTTATTTTCTAGACCTAATTAAAAAAAATAAAATAAAATAAAAAAACTATGGAAAAAGTACCATTTTGCATGAAAGCAAAATTGGATGTGAAATTGAAAAAGATAAGTATAGGAAAATCTTACAGTAGGTGTGTGTTTAATCACGGTTTATAGGGTGATGCCCTTGCGAAATATTTAGATGAATTTTGAGAGTTTGAGAATTGGATTTTATGGTTTTGAGTGCTGGTTGTGTTCTGTCACACAGTTAGCGAAGAGAGAGGGGGAAAGATGGAAAATGGGTTTGTTTGGTATTGTGTTTTGGCAAAAGAATAGACTTAGTGGGCTTGTTTGGCGATTTTAATAGGCCGGTCCCCTTAATTATTAAGGGGGCTGCCCACTTTAACACGGCCAGTCTACTTAATTTTAAGGGGGCCGCCTATCTGAGAAAAAAAAATTTGTTTTTTTTGACTAGTTTTGTAAGTATACAATTATCAAAATACGTCGGGAGGTACTAGTAATATTATTTTATATACTCTAGTCGTCGAAGAAATGAAGTTGAAGACGAGAGAAAAATACTTGACACTTTTAATTAACTTTTCGTTAAGTTAAGTAAACTTAAATAATTTCCAATGAAATAATTAAGTTGTCAAGATTTTTGGATCGAGAGATGGTTTAGAAATGATTGACGAAATTTAATTGACATTTTAATTAACCTTTCGTTAATTAAAAATATTTTGATTACTTCGGACGAAATAATCAAGTTGTCAAGCCGAGAGATGATTTAACAAGGATTTAGTGACGTTTTCAATTAACTTCTTGTCAATTGAGTAAATTAATTATCTTGGATGAAATAATTAATTGTCACAATTTGAAATTTTTAAGAGATGCTAAATATACGACGATAGAATGATTGAATGGAGTTAAAGCTTCATGAGGGGATTTTGATAGGCGCAGTTTATTGTAGACGTGTAGATGATGCGGACGTCGTAGTCGAAAGGAGTTTGTTTCATCCATAGTGATTTTGATGTCATGCCTTTCCGGCGTAAGATGAAAAACTAATCCTACTTCTATGTTAATAATTACCCACTAACTCACTTTTCTTCATCTACGTGAGTTCGCTACTAGTGGACATAGAAGATTTCCATTTTATAGAGGTACGTAGAGAATTCTAATTCATCTATGTGAGAGATGAGTTCATAATGAACAAAATCTCTTAATTCTAGAAAGCCAACAAATGGCATTTCTAGTGACTACACTATTTCCATAAGCTTAAATTATGTTCTACTAATTATAACTTATTTGTTTAGCATATACCACATGTAGCATAACAATATATAGTCATTTAACATTTAACACATAATCTAAATTCTAAGAAGTTTGAAAAGAAGACATACCTTTGCCTACAATGTGTTTTCTTCAACATCTTCAAGTAAGTAAGCTTTGAAGGAGAAATCTTTTGGAAAACCCGTCATAAGATTTTAAGAATGTATTCGCTCGTCGGATTCCAAGAAATGTTAATGAACAACTCCACTTGAATGTTGTAACAACTCAACCACTTGGTCCTCAATGTCTCATGGGTCTAAAATTGTTAGTTCCGAACTTATTTTGCATATGTTGCAATTGATTCAGATACATATAAAGTGGACATATTCCCCACGGAGAGAAGTTTGGTTGTTATAAATAATTCCACATTGAATGATTATTATTATGGTAATTTTGTCTAACTTGATCTCTCCTAGGTTGTGGTGTTTTAGACCGAGGGTGAGAGTTATTAGTTCTTTTTGGAGGAGTCTTAGAGCTCGTTTTAGGCTTAGTAAAAAAACGTTTTTACTTCGTCATTGCTTGAGTTATTATGGTAATTTTGTCTAACTCCGGGTTTTAAAGAAGGTTTATAAAAATGTTTTACTTCGTCATTGCTTGCAATGGGTATTTTAGTATTGTTTATAAGCATAAATTTTAGTCTTGGGCTTGAGTTTAGTTCTACAACTTTTTCTTTAGACTCAACCTTTTGTGATTTAACAAAATTCACTTGTTTAGACTCACTAGTTGATCATTTGGTAAAATTAAATCCTAGGCCGGATTTATCACCGGAAGGTTTTTGAAGATTTAACATTTTCTTAAGCGATTTACTACTATTATTAAATTGATTAAGCTTAGAAATTTCTTCCTTAAGTTTTTTATTTTCAAATCTAAGGTCTTGACATATTTTACATTCTTCATTGACCTCTTTACCTTTTTCTATTTTAGATAGTTTATTTTTTAGTTCTAGTACTTCATTTTCTAATCTATTTTTAATTTGTTTTAGTGATTTATTTTTAGCCATGACTTTTAGACCTATTTTGCATAGTCGATTATATTCATTATCTAAGTCTTTTTCATCTAACGATGATTGGTCATCACTAAAGAATTCGGTTTCGGAAAGTACCTCATTAGAAGCTTTAGCCATAAGACATTTTTCGTCTTTAGTCTTTTCTTCTTCATCTTCGTCGCTATCACTCCATGATCCTCCAACAAAGGCTCTTTGATTGTAGCTTCTTGATAGTTTTGGACACTCTCCGATGAGGTGATTTGAATCCCCACATTTAAAACATTTTCTTTCGCCTTTGCCATTTTTGTCGTCTTTATTTCTTTGAGATACCTTTCTTTCATCATGTGGTTGCTTACGAATCTTCCCGTCTTTTTGGAAAAATTTCTATAAGTCTCTCACGACACCATGGCGTATTTCTTCGTTCTGTCACTTCGGAAGTCACAAAACTTTCTTCAATCACTTGTTCCTTTTTGGTTTCAAGGAAAGAATCTATTTTGTTCTCTTTTTCCCTTGACCATTTCGGGAATCATTCTTAATTATTACTTCATAAACTTTCAAGTTTCCAATAAGTTCATCAAGCGATAGAGATGTTAAATCCTTTGATTCTTCAATAGCCGTAACCTTTGCGCGCCATTTAGGATGAAGTGCCCTAAGAAATTTCCTAACATAATTCTTGCTAGAAAAACCTTCATCAAGTGCTTTTAGACTAGTAATAATAGTGTTAAATCTAGCAAAAGCATTATCTATCGATTCCTCTTCCGGAATCGTAAATTGTTCATATTGTTGAACAAGAAGATCTATTTTATTATCTTTGACTTGACTATTACCTTGGTGAGTGATTAATAAAGTATCCCAAATTTCTTTTGCGGTTTTACACATGAAAATTCTTTCGTATTCTTTACGTGGTAAAGCATTATAAATCACCATTTTAGCTTCATTATTTTTAGCAAGTTTCTTTTTAAGATCATCGTTTTGTTTATCAAAAGATACAGTTTCATCCTTTTTAGTTTCGGGATTATATTGAATAGGAGGAAAATCACCATAGGTAATAACATGCCAAAGATCTAGATCTTTTGATTTCACATAAGTTTCGAATCTATTTTTCCAATAAATAAATCCATCACTTTCAAATAGTGGTGGTCTTTGCATAGATTGCCCTTCTAAATATTTTTCCGATTCCATAGATCGATTCAAGTTTTAAAATACAGTTTATTTTAAAAATCTTGTTTGACGTGGCTCCTGATACCAATTGTGGAAAACTAGAAGGGGGGTTGAATAGTTTACCGCTTTTTAAATTAATGTTTTGTTTATAAAAATTTAGATTCGACTTTGTGTGATCTCAATATGTGCACAATATGAACAATACAAATATGTAAGTAAATGACAAGTAAATATGAAAGACAAGAGATAAGAGTTAGAAAGATCAAACCACAACACAAGGATTTATAGTGGTTCGGTAACGAAGCACCTCTTCACCCTACTCCACTCCCCGAGCACCAAACTCGAAAGTTATCTCACTATGTCAACAAACTCCCTTTAGGCAAACAAAACCATACACAACTTAGCTTACACCAATTTTTGACACTAAGCCAAATTTTGAGTTCTAATCCTAGCTAGAACCAATCTATCACAACATACCACTTCATGACAATTCACAACTTGGCTTCACTTCACAACTTCTCTCTACTTCACAACTTCACTTTGCTTCACAACTTTACTTCTCCATGACACTACTATGATCACACCAATCTATCTCTACTTACTAAGATCACCCCGATCTAACTATACTTACAATGATCACAACAATCTACTTATTCTACATAACTACAATACACACATTCACAATATACATAAATGATTTACAAACACAACTACACAACTATACCAACTATACTATAACACTTCTTGATTTGATGATAAGAAGTATTCTTCTCTTGCACTTGAGGAGTTAAGCTTGGATTACTTGGAAACAAAGCTTTATGATTAAATGATCAAAGGAAAGAAAGAAGTGTAAAGACAGATTTAGAACAAAAAGAAAGTGTGTGCAAAAGGTGAGAAAAATAGTGGGGAATGATCTAGTATTTATAGGCCAGCTGAGCTGGTTTTCTGTCTGGGTGCACTAGTACAAAAAGTGGTATTGGTCACACCAAAAATGTGTGACTATATACATATAGTTACACACGCGAAAATT